>VZTX01030680.1:56082-86575 GCA_013400915.1 Pardalotus punctatus | reverse complement strand
CCACAGCCCCTGCAGCTCTGGAAAGGAGATGAGGCTGTGCAGGGCAGGGATCACATCCTGCAGCCTGAGCAGCACCAAACCTGTCTGGAGCTGGAACAGAAGGAGCATGCTGAAAATTAAGGTATAGGCCCCAAATATACATGTTCAGAGCATGTTTAAGTTAAGACTTGTCAGAACCTCATACATTGGTCAGATTTGGGGAATTTTAATAACCAAACAAAACCCATATCTTCCCATTACCCAACTGAGACGCTTTAAAATGTCTTAAAATGGGAAGTGCTGGACAACTTTAGCTATAGACATTGTTAAATTTCATTGTATTCAGTGTCAAAAGAAAGTTTTTGCACCGTAGAATTGTACTATAGCTCTTCTTTTTTTGTATACATAATTTTCAAATTCCAGTATGGGAATAATTGCAAGTGCATTGACTGAGCAATATGGGGATCAGTGAAGGAATCTAAAGATCTCAAGATGTTCCTTGATTGCATTTGAAATTGAGGAAGCACAATCCTCAGCAACCTGAGTGACCTGAAAGAGGGGTACAGTTAGTTCAGTTCCTGATTCATTTACACTTCACTAGTTTCTTCTCCTTTAGCCCCTGCAGATCACATCCCAACTGAGCTTCCATCCAGCAATTGTGTAAAGATGGTCAAAACACTGATTTTCAGCTTGTGAAGGTATTTGTGCTGTGCATAAACTTTCAAGAAAAAAGCATAGCCCATAGTTAGTTATCACTGCGCTTTTGTACAGTGGAGGAACTTCCACTGACTGGGGCAGGTGAAAAGGAAGCACTCTTGTAAATAAATGCATAAGAACGTAAAATGGGTGAGTTTCACGTTTCAAACAGATCGGTCCAAATGCCTAGCAAGTACCAGAACTGCCCAGCAGTGCAGTCAGCCCAGTGTTCTCTCTGCAATGGGAGATGCTCTTCTGAAGAGCCACGAGTCCCACACTGAACCTGAACAGACCCTTGTGGTTCTCTCTTGAGCTCTGCCATCACCTGTGCCGGCTCAGAGGGACCGCCCCACCTGTCACTCCTCACATTGTTGTCTCACACGCGTTATGTTCTATATTCTACTGCTCATGCAGCTGTTTAGGATATCTGATTAATGTTACAGTCCTGTGTCACTACTGACACGTAAGTGCACACAATCACCCCCACAGCACGATTACAGCACGTTACCTGCTCTTCACTGTACGTGTGCAACTTGAACAGCGGCTGCTGCAGCTCAAACTCCTCGTTGGTTCCAATGCCCATCCGAGCTTTTGATGCCACCGTATCAGCCACTGCTCTGGCTGGATCCAATTTTGCAACAATGGCAACCTAAAGTACACAACATGGAAATAAAAATTACTCTGCCTATGCAGAGCTGAGATGAGAGCAGGTCATTCTCAGTCTCACACCCTTGGAGAACACGGTAATTCACTGTCTGCAGTGTAGCAGTGGCACAGGCTCCCAGCTGCACAGGCAGCCCGAGCACAAGGATGTGTGAGAGAGAAGCAACAGCACCCTGAGCTCTCCAACAGACACTGACATGAGCTCCAGGGTCCAGCCCAGTCTCTACAAGGATCCCAACCTCATAATTCTGCAATACCCACAGTTCCTGGAAGGCCAAACTTTCTTCTTTTTCTTCCTGTGGAAACAAAGGTGTTCAGGCTGGTAGTTCACCATTTTTACACAGTCTTTGGCAACAACATTGTGATATGCCCCAAATAACACAACTGGTTTTTTTTCCGAAGTGCATCTGCTTTAACTGTGTCATCTCTTGTGGCTAGATTAGTATCAAAGACTCCCAGACACTGTCTTGTGCCAGAGTTAAATCTTTTTTTCATTGCTTACTTTCTTTGTGTTAAAATATTCAGATACAGGCTAATAATACTTTGGAAAAATACAGAAAGATGCATGAGCAAAATAACTAAACCACAAGCCCATCTGAATGGCTAAAACCAGAAAAAATACTTTAAATTGCATTTGATAATTTTTTCACCCATCTCTTTAATAAAGAGATGTATTTACATCTTTGTATTTACAGACTGCCCAAATCTACAGGCTGGATGACTTTGGTAAAGATCTTTTTTCTTCCTGCCATACAATGTACATACTTTATGAAGCAGCATTTCATTAATAAATAATGAATGAGAATATTTATGAGAATAAATGTTGGTCAGAGAAGTATAATGAAGTGGGAGTGTCACCATCCCAGGCAAAGGCCCTTATAGGAGCATTTTCTTCTCTGGCAAGAGAATTGAGTCAGTGGGAAGAGCTCAACAGATCATGACCCCCAGCCAGCCTCTTTGGAGGAAAAAACAAGGAGATTACATACAGAAATGTAAATGAAGGTAAAATTACTCTTTCAAAAGTCAGCAGCAGAAAACATAACCCCATCACTACTTTTACTATGTCATTAGTAAGTATTAGTAAGCATTTTATGGGTGTCCCTTTAAAAATAATGTGCAAAAGTTTCAGAGAGTGAAATATCTCTGAAGAAAAGTCATCCAAGGTAGTTTTCAGAACTTAAAAAGAATATAAATTACACATAAATCTTGCCTAAGACTCAAGGCAGACTTAAGGTTATTAAAACAAACAAAACCCAGAAAAAAATCACAGAAGAAAAATTACATCCAACTGAGAAAAAACCTTCTCTATCTCCTTTCAGATATCAACAGCTCCTACAGTACAATTTAATGCCAAAATGTTCCCGTTATCAGAGCTACAAAGCACATAGGATTTATAACATGACAGAATTACTGTTAGTAAGACCAACAGTGCCTTTTACCTTGTTCATTTATCTGCCTTTGATGGATTGTTGTTTTTATCTCTCGCTGCCCTGGCAGTCTGTTTGTACCTGTGTATGTGAAATCCCTGCGGCCAGGGCGCTGCCCACCTGCTGTCCGAGCGCTTCCAGCCGCCGCTCCTTCTGCTCCTGCTGCCGGGCCTGGAGCAGCGCCAGCTCCGTCCTCCCCCTCAGCCGCTGCTGCAGCAGCGCCCGTCGGAACTGCACCCTGCCAAGCACACGGGAAACGCTGGGCAGCACCACTTTGACATTTCTGTGTTGGCATTTCAGGGCCAAAACGACCCCGTTGTTTTCTATACGCACCTAATGATGCCACGATGGTTCACCAAAACACCTCAGAAAGGCAAAGATGCTCTTGCATTTGAACGTGGTCTTTTTGTAGGAGTTTTTTGGTTTGGGTATTTTGGGGAAGGGGAGTTTGGGGAATTGTGCTTTTTGATTTGTTTCTCCATGGGTTCTGGCTGGTTGGTTGTTTTTTTAAATAACTTGGCTAACCTTTCACATTCCATGTCTAGACCACAGATTTTCTCTAGCATGCTTTATATAGCCCTGGTACTCTTTTTTCTCCCCCATTTTCTTTGCCAAGAAGAAATGTTCTCTTACATCTGCATATGGCAGAAGAAATCTTTCCTATAACCCTTCCCATTAAAAGAAACACCTCACTCCCAGTCTTGTCACTGGGAAAAGAAAGAAAACCTGAAAGTTACACCCTTCTTCCAAGGGAAAAGCTGGAGGTTCACACCATTAAGTCCAGAACTTTCCCCACGGCACTGCTGTGTGGCTCCACCTTTCACTGCACGTGTTTATGGACTTGTACAGAGCCTGTTCCTTATGGAGCTCTAGATATTTGTTGATTTGTCACTTTTTGTCCTTATACAGGAGCTGCCAATGCCATGCTTTGAATTTGGAGAATTACCCTCCTTTTGCCCTTCAAATTTGAACTTGCCTTTTGAGAAATTGAGATGAAACAGCTGCTTCAACTGCAATAAAACATGTAATGCTCTTTTCTTATTCTCCAAATTGTAGTAAGCTTAAAGGATTGTATAACTTGTGCTATAAACTGCAAAAATCAGAACTAAACCTACAGTTCTTCTGGTGGCTAGCAAAGACCTCTGTGTCACTAACCCAATCACAATAGCAGGACAAATAAATTTATCCCAAGAGAGTGGCACAAGGCTGCCTGAGGGTACCCCAGAGAGGCTTCCAGTTTCACACTGTGTCCACTGAAGATGAGGCAGAGAAATGCTACAGGAATAGTGCTCATGGGTCATTCTGTGCCAGAGAAAAAGCCTAATCTTCTTTCTATATGGAGAACATTTAATTAAAAGCAGATTTTTTTAATTTTTTTTTTTTAGGACAGAAATTATATTATACTGAAACCCTTTCAATCTGCTTGAGCTGACTACTGTGATACATGTTTTAAAATAGTCCAGAGTTATCAAACACACAACTCAGTACTCTGGAAGCTCCTGTGCACAGCCAAGAAGGAAGCCTGGGGGGCACTTGGCCTGGCATAACTGCAAACACTTTGCCTTGCCTCTGGCAGTTCTCTTGCACAGGACAGTGTAAAGCAGTGGTAAACAGGAGCATTCTGTGGCCTTTCCAGACCCGGGTTGAACAGGCCCAAGTGACCCCAAGATGGCCAAAAAGCAGCCAGGCAGAGCGCGGCAGGGGAGCAGGGCTGGCTGCTCCTGCAGAGGGTCTGTTCCCATGGCTGTGCTCTCACCCTCCCCAGGCTGGAGACAGCACGGCCAGGATGGACAAAGACAAAGGGTCACTGTCAGCAGGCAATGGCACAGCTATGAAACCCACACCCAGGGAAGGCACACACCCCTGGAAATACGGACTCAACTGCACATCATGTTCCTAAGTTGGAACGCCCTTCCAATACCTTTTTTGTACTCGGCTTCCAATGCTTCCTCAAGCTTTGATTTCACCCTGTCCACATCCAAATAAAGTTGTAAATTCTCTTTCAATCTATTACACTTAGCAACATTTTAGCTACTGTTTCTCTAAGTAAAGGTAACTTTATAGAAAACCTCAAAATCAAAATGTCTTAATACTCAAGTTTGCTTTTAAGCACCACACTAAGTAAAAATTATAATAAATCACCAGCTGATAAATGAGCCTAACTGATTAGTTTCAGTAAAGGTACCTTTTGTAGCATTGTGCGTACACACTTGTGTAACTTTTGATAAGCATATCTTCATTAAAACTCTGCTTTCAGACACTGTCTCATAAATATTCCATAGGAAATAATGAACTAGTATGTCTCGAGAGACCAGGAGAGCTTCAAGGGAGTGTGTGAGAGCCCCGAGGTGGGACGAGGGAGGTGAGCCCACAGGGAGCTGCTCCGAGGGCACGGGGGGAGGAGATGCACCCTGACCCCAGCCCTGGGGAACAGAACCCCACGGCAAACAGTGGCCATCACTCTGTTCCTGTGGGTCAATCATCCCAAATTCTGGCACAGAGCAATCCCTGCCTTCCCTTGGAACCCAGGGCCAGGCTGGCAGCAGCTCAGGCGCTGGGGTAGAACACACACAGGTGTTTCCCACTCGCTGCTCCCTGGAGAGCAGGACTGTGCCAACCTGTTTCCCATAGGTAGTCAGTGCAAATATTTGCACAATTCCATGCCAACTTTATTTTCACCCTGCAAGAGTAATGTTAAATCTATTGCTTTTGGGGGGAATATTTGTTTAGAATAGTGATGTCTTTTCAAACCACTTCCTACCTCAGGGACCTGATGGAGAGCCTGACAAATTCACTGCATAGATAACAAAGGAGAAGTGGACTGGTGACAACAAACATTTGCCTTTTTGAATGCTAATTTTTGAAGCACAGTAAGACTTAAATGCAGTTTGTAGTTGTTGATACCACATTAAAAGAGAGCTTGTGTGCTCTAAAGAAACAGACACCTAGAGTGAAGACATCCAGAAGAGCCGGGTGTGTGATCCTGTGCACGTACAAAGCAGGGACTGCAGCACACGCACCTCCTGCAGCACACGCTCCTCCTGCAGCACATGCTCCTCCTGCAGCACATGCTCCTCCTGCAGCACATACACCTCCTCCAGCACACGCACCTCCTGCAGCACACGCACCTCCTGCAGCACACGCACCTCCTGCAGCACATGCACCTCCTGCAGCACATGCACCTCCTGCAGCACATGCGCCTCCTGCAGCACATGCACCTCCTTCCCCACACTCGCTTTCCACGGGCCACACCAGCTCCTTGCCACCAAGCAGTCCCAGCAGCCACGCCAGGACAGGGCTGCGCTGCCCCAGATGCCAGCGAGGACAGAATGCACCATTAATCTCACACTGCTGGGTTCTGGAGCACGTGTCTCTCTGGGGCTGTCAGCTACTAAACCTTCCATTTTTATTAGGAAAAAAAAGAGAACCAGAACTCTCTGCTTTCCTTTGAAAATGTGGCCAGCCCAGACCTTTTATGATAACACACCAGTAATCAGAGCTCTCGTTCAGACAGTTTTAGTCTGAGTTCTCAGCCTGAAGGAGTTCAAATCTGCATTTTCTGCATTATCAGCATGCACAACAACCAGCAAGAACACACAGCAGTCAGGTAAGGGCACCTCCACCCTGTTCTAAGAGCTGGGCTGCTGTCAGCAGACAGTGCCAAATGAATAGAAAGAAACCACAAAAGGAGTATGATTTTTGCCCACTTCTGGGGGCATTTGACAAGACTTGGGCAGATCTTACCCCACTGATTGTTTTAAGCACTGGTTTACAAATTTTGTATTAAATGACTTGGATAAAAGAATTAATAGAGAATAGATATTGTGCTTGGAGCAGAAATCACAACCCTCCTCCTCCTCCCCATGTTTCTGAATGCAGAGAGCATCACTTAATAGGATTTCTTACTGATTTCACTATTCTCACCACATTTCATCTCTATGGTCACATCTATGGGACCTTACACAAAGTTGTACCCACTGGGCTGAGGCTTGTGTGGGTTCACACAGCCTGGAGACAACAAAGAACTGCAGCTACCTAGGAACTTTCAGAGCCAAAAAATGAAATGCCCAATCAGTTAAATGTCTCTGCTCTCCAATAGGAGTTGCAGAGAAGAAACTTGGCTCAATCACTTGAAAGTCTACATCCAGTTTCAGGTGCCTTTAATCCCTTACTTTGACCTGGTCAGAGCTCTGGCTATTGCAATTACAAAGTAGGACCTGAATAAACAGCACACCAGAGCGACTCTGTGATAATAAGTTTCTTTTTGATAAATAAACCTGATTAGTAATTTTAAATTAATTTAGTTTAATAAAAAGCAATTCAGGATAACAGCAGAGTGTTTTTTTAAATATTTTATTGTACCCACTAGAAACTCTATGCCCTATCCAGGCCATCTCCTGTACTTGGAATAGTCAGTCACCTCGTTTTTTCCTTTCCCAAAAGGCCCTGAAAATGTGTTGGATCAGAACCCTGTTGCCAGCCTGTGCTCAGTTTCTGTGCTCCAACGGGCAGAACACGTCAGGACACGGCTATTTCTGCAGTGCTGCCCTGGGCCATGACAATGCCACGCATGTACCTGAGCCTGTACAGCCAAATGTTTCATTCTGTACAGTAGGCCAGTTCTGAGTAACAGAATGCTGAGCATTTACTCAGTTCTGATTCACAATAGCCTGAAGGGGTGATTATTTCCTCCCTGCATTCCTCAACAAACTCTGCCATTTCCTTATAGTTTATTCTGCAACATTTGTTAACGTAAGAACATTCCCAGCAGTATGGCAGAGTGCAGTGCACAGGTTTAAAGAAAAGTCTGTTTTTCCTGATCAGTTCTAATGAAAATTGCAGTCACTCAAATACAGGTGTTTCTTTTCCTATGAGCTAAAAACACTGCAGGCATGTTCTATGTCTAAAAATAGAGATATATTTGTAGCATAAGGACACAGACATTTAAATTAAGTTGTCAGCAAAATGTTTGTGTCGTAAAAAAGTAAGACTCAAGCAGTGTTTCCCACAAAATCCTTAAGATCAAGTTTAATATTCTAATGCCAATGGCACTTTAATCTTATTTTAATTGCATTTTTGGTCCACACAATTTGGTGGTTTCTTCTATATAAAAAGAGTCAGCCTGTCCTTTGAGAGCAGCTATAACCAGACTATATGCAGGGGTTTTATATTTCTTTGACAGAGGGATTCCTCCATGAAATCCAGTATTTCTTCTGGAAATACTAAACAGGCCATTAAAGGCCATATTGTGCAACAAAGACTTGACAATTCAAGTGTGAGCAGGCTCAAGTCCTAAATCCCATCAAACAGGTGAAGAGCAGCTACAACTAGATGAGCAATTTAGGACTCTAAGATAACAATAAATATCTTTGAGTCTGTTAAGTGCTGAATGTGCTCCTTTCACTTGCCCCTCAAACAAACGAAACCTGAGTATAAATCATTTTGCAAAGTGAAATATAGGGGGTCTTATTACTCAGCTACAATTAATGACAGTTTAGTGCTTACAATGGCCTGAAATTTTGATGGATGTGAATTAATTTAAATTGAGAAATAAATTGCACCTAGGATACAATCACGTAGGATGCAACCTTAGTATACAGTTTGAAGCATTTGCCAAACAGGAAGAAAAAAACACTTATGCTCAACTTATTCTAAATAAGAAACTCAGGAGATCAAACCAAATTAGATTATAAGAAGTTCCTATTGATACTGTAGGTATTCACATTTCATTTTACCTTTCTCTGTCTTTGGCTGCTTGCTCAGCCATTAATTTTCTCAATTCCTCCAGATGTTGTAGATCTCTCTCCTCCTGCTCTTGCCACTTGAGTTCTTTTTCAGCCCAGTATCTTTTCAGCTAGAGTTTCAACAAATACAGCAAATAAATTAACACTCATTCCCAAGCCCAGGCAGTGAGAACAAAGAAAGTAAGAAAAGCATTAAGTTAGAGATTCCAATTTAGATCCTTTTAGAATAAAATTTCTAGCTTAGACCACTAGAAGCTAACAGGATATTTACAAGGAGAGCAAGAGACTGTGGAGCCCCCACAACAAAAGTAGTAAAATGAGGCTGTGAACACTAATTTGAGTATATTTTTGCACTGTGCTCTGAAGACTACCACTTCCATTTGCTCCTTGCCTTCCTACTCTGCCATCAAACCCTTCAATTGTGCTGCTTAGAAGAGTGAATGTTTCTTGAGTTAAACTGCCCTGGGTCAGCTTAAAGGGCTGGATCCAGCCCAGCCTCGTTCATTGTGCTGAGGTGCAGAGTCTGCTGAGGAACAGGAAGAAGCACAGGAGTGCTCCTCACATAAGTACAGAGCTTTTCCTAAGCTCAGTGAGAAAGAAAGACCTCAAGGAAGACTGTGAAACCTGAGAAGGAAAGCTTATCCGGAAAGATGAGTGGTTTGGGATGCAGAAGGAAGAACAGTCAAGTAAATATTGCTGAAGTGACACTCTGAATTCTTCACTTGAATGAATTCTACAGGATCTTGTTCCATAAACTGGGGCAGTTCTTCAGAAACAACTGGTGAAATTTATAGCAAGCTTGTTACTCCCATCTTGCTGTGACATAAACTGCAAAACATGGAATCCTTCACATTGGCAAAGATCTTTAAGATCATTGAGTCCCATCAACAACCCAGCACTGCCAATATCATAGAATAATAAAATACCTGCTATCTTCCCAGTATCCCACCTGACCCTGCCCTCTGTCCGTGGGAAATCGTTCCAGAGACTTGTCCCCAGTCCCTCCATCCCTTGTCCCCAGTCCCTCTCCAGCTCTCCTGGAGCCCCTCCAGGCCCTGCCAGGGGCTCTGAGCTCTCCCTGGATCCTTCCCTTCTCCAGGGGAACATTCCCAGCTCTCCCAGCCCGGCTCCAGAGGGGCTCCAGCCCTGGAGCAGCTCCGGGGTCTCCTCTGGCCTCTCTCGAGCAGCTCCAGGTGCTGCTGCTGTCGGGCCCCAGGGCTGGGGCAGCTCTGCAGGTGGGGTCTCACCTGAACTGGGCAGAGGGGCAGAATCCCCCCCTCCCCTGTGGGATCAGCCCAGGACACCGAGGTTCTGGCTGCCAGCTCCCGTGGCTGTGGAGCTTCTCACACCCAGCACCTCCTGCCCCTTCTCCCCAGGGCTGCTCCCCCATTCTCCACCCAGCCTGCGCTTGTGCCTGGGATTGCCACAAGCCACGTGCAGCACATGGCATGGAATGATTGACTTAGTGCAGAAAAACCGTCCATGATCATGGCTCAGAATAAAAGAGCTCTTCCAATCAGTGCTTATGTTTCAGAATTCCCAACTTATAAGCAAATCATTCCTGTATACAGGCCTTTTTTAACATGTGAAGGTCAGGAAACAAGGGTGGCTGTAACCATATTTCTTAGAGTACTTTTATTTAATATTGTTTGTAATATTTACATTTATGAAATAAAACTTTCTCTTTTGCAGTTACTCCCCTTTTGTATTCCCTTTGCCTGACGTCTTAAAAATTCTAAATAGAGACCAATAGATATTTTCAAAATTCGATATTTATCTGCACAGGAAAAATTCTGATCTGCAATCCAATAGAGAAACTGTAGCATTTGTATTTAGAATTAATGTCATTTTACCTGTTCCCAGGTTTGGAATTGCTTGGCATACCCTGCCTAGGTTACAGTAGGTAGTGTCGTCATTCCTTTTATACTGCTCATGGATATTTTAAATATTCTTCTTGCATTCCCCAGAAAAGCAGTGGCAGTATAAGGTTAGCAGCCCTTTTAAGGATCTAGGATATAAAATACTCCAATGAAACATATGGCTGCTGACCCCAAACAGCTGCTATTCCACTGGTGCACAGGCAGAGGACTGCTCTATATAGACATTACACACGGGAAAAGTTTGCAAAACCAGAATATTTACAGATGAAATGAATATTGCTGGTGGTTGGGTCAGCACTGCCTCCCCAAGCCTCCTCCTTCCCTCTGGTTTCAGAGCCGCCTGCCACTACAAACACCATGTGTACAAAGGCAAATACACAGGACAAGCTGAAACAAAGAGAAGCAGCAGAGAAGCTGCTCGTGACCCAAGCAACAAACCCTCACTAAATATCCCTCTCTGTGCCACTGTGCTCAGAGGTAAAATCTCAATGAAACACCCACATGGATTTCTGCCACGTCACTGAAGTAAAAAGGGCAGCACAAACACATGTGACACAGCTTGATTTCCTAAAGCGTCACATTCGCTGCAGTGGATTCTGAGTTTCTCTGGAGCTGCACCCAGCCGTTTGCCAAGGAGTCAGCTCACAAGTGCTGGCAGCACTGTCACCCAGAGGTGCCCCTGCAGCTGCAGGCTGTCCTGCAGGCACTGTGCTGCCGGGCTCCTCTGCTGCATTGCAGCACACAGCTGCAGCACTGGGAGCTCCCCGCGGCTGCCACACTGCTCCAAGGCACCCATCTGTGGAGTCAGACCCAGCCGTGGCTCTGTGCCCCCTTTGTGACGTGGAGACAGTCACACAGTGACTTGTCTAGGCTCTTTTTTAAAGAAATGCAATAAAGTAATGTAGCTGGTGTGTCAGAGCAGGCAGCTTTAGAGCTAAAATGGACAGGAGCAAGACCTGACTAACCATTTGCCCATCTCTACATGAATATGTAATACTTTATGAGGATGAGATCAGCTAAAAGTTTTAGAAGCAAAGGCACACATTAATAAATGCAAAATTGTATAAAAGTTCCTCATACTTTCTCTTTATCCTGAGCTCTACGAATGGTTTCCTGTTCTCTCTGTAGCCTTTCTCTCTCATCTTCCTTTTCTTTTCTTCTGGCAGCTACTGCAGCTTCTAGTTTAGCAGCTTCTTCCTGCTGTGCTTTCCACTGTAGAACCTGGAAGAAACGGTTGAGGAGACAGTCCTGCAGCAGACTGTGTAACACTGCTCCTGCCAAGCTGACACTGGGAAGGAAACCCATGCAATCCACTTACAAAGTAAGATTTATAATCTTATCAGCAACATGATCATTTAGCAAGCACCACCTTTCTGCATGTTCATGTGCAGTTCCCAGCTGATGACATAATATACAAAAAAATCACATATGAAAAGTTTTTAGGCAAAATTTCTAAAACCATCTCAATAATTCAGATCTTCCTTCAGCACTTAGAACCTATGAAGGGATGGAGACCAAGAGTCACAGAGCAGTCTGTCCCTTAGCACAGGCACTCCTGTAACAGAACCGTGCTTGCAACCAGGGCTCGCTGCAGCGGCAGGGATTCAGCACCTGTCAGCTCACAGATGCTGCAGCCCCGTGCGGGACCCCTGCCCTGCCCAGAGCCTCTGAGGGTCCTGCACACTGGACCCCCACTCCTCTGTGGGAAGACAGGCAGGAACTGCTGGGCAGAGCAGGACAGTCCCCAGTCCCCCGCAGCCCTTCTTGCAGGACCTACCACACTTCCTAACAAAACTTCTTGGGGGTGGGCTGGACCACGCAGCCCAGCATGCCAAAAATCCCTTCCTGTGCTGATTAAAGAAGACAGCTGGTCCCTGTACCTGGCCATGGCAGTGACCCATCTCCAGCATCCTCAGCCAGCATGGGCCCCGTCTTACCTCGGTGCTGTGGAGAGCAGGTGTGTGCTCACCTGTTTCATGCTGGTTTCACCAGGATTAATGATGGCTCCTTTTTGTCAGCTTGCCAGTTCTCTTTGTAATGGATTTGTCAAGCACTAAGAGAATTCCACATTCCTCTAAGGAACATTGCAACCATTTTTCAGCTGGTTTTCTACACTACAGTACTTTAATACAAAGATACAGAAATGTTTATAATTTTTTCCACCTTTACTACATTTCACTGGCTGTGTGTGCAGATTATTAATTCTTCTGGTTTGTGCCTATAAAAGTTGTTCTGTTCAGAAATCCAGCACTCCCCGTGGTCCAAGGTTCTCAGAGAGCTGCATCTCTGATGCTGTACTTGCCCTGCTTTTTGCTAAAATAAGAATTATACTTTGTTCTTTGAAATACACTGAACAATGCTGTGACTTCTCATGGAGTGCAGGCAAAGTAAGAACATGAAAATAACCTGAAAATGAGGAGGGTGCAAAGAGGACAGAGCCAGGCTCTTCCAGAGGTGCCCAGGGACAGGAGGGGAAACAACACACAGACTGAAACAGCTGAAATTCCAATCCATTCATCAGTTCCCTGCTGAGAAGGTGGATGATGATGGCCAGGAGGGTGTGGGTTTAACACGGTCCTGGGCCATCAGCTGTTCTGACCCTGCTTGTGCAGGGGTGGCCTCAGGTCCAGAGAGGTCCCTTCAGCCTCCCCACAGCTGAAACTCCCAACACAAGGGCTGTCTAAACTGAAGGCTGCACGTAGCAATTCTGCCAGCAGCCTGCTCTTGCAGTTCAGTGGTTGAAGAATCTGAAATAAAATGCTAAATTGTTTCAGTTAGCCTTCAATTGCCATGCCAATGAACTCCAAAAGGAATGCTTTGAAAATGAGTCAGAAGACACACAATCCTTTCTACCTTGCTTTTGAAACAGACCAAGGCAAAACCAAATATAGAAAGATATAAAGTCTAACAACAAGCAAACAGTGAATGAAATTTGCTAAAAGCATACTCAGATTGGAGCTAGGATAAGCTGCAGGAGCATTTGAAGGAGCTTTAAACTTCTGTAATAGCATCACAGATTTTCTCAACTGATATGAGGTAACAGTCAGATTATGTAACAAAAAAATTGCTTTTTGTAAGCTTGGATTTTCCTGCATCCTGCTTCTCTCTCCTTTCAAACGCTCTCCAATACTCAGCTCGATGCCACTGGGCTCCGCACACGACGAAGCTTCAGTTCCCCCCTTGTCTGAGAACTGTGGATCCTCTAGTGGTCTTCTCTGGATATCAATGCACCTATTAACCAGGGACTTGTTAGGTTGTTTGATTGCAGTCATTAGCATGGTGAGGCCATTCAATTGGTCTCAACAAAATTGCATTTCCCCGGAACTTCAGGGGAACCAGTGCCTGGAAATGGCTGTGGAGAACTGAGCGAACCCAGCAGAGTCTGGGATGACGACAGCTGACTGAGGAGCAAACCACGCTGAAGCAGTGTGCAGATCAGACACTAACCTGTCCTGAAATCATCTCCAGCCTCCTTACGAATTCCTTCTCACTAGCAGCACTTTGTGTGGCGCATGTGACACCCTGCTCTTGGTGTCACGATCACCTTCTCTGGTTGTTTCCATGTAGCTCTTTCGTTTGACTCAAGTCAGAAATCAATATTGGGGCACAATCCAGATTTTTGATGGGTTTTGTACAAACATGAGCATAACCAAGCATCAAATCCAGAAATTCACTCAGCTGACAAAGCATTAATCACACAACAATGTTCCCCAGACAAAAATGATAAGCCAATAACTCAGTGTGTATCTCCACTCCTGCAATGCTCCCTACTCTGCCCTAAATCACTCCTAACACACACATTTACTCAGGGGTTAGAATATGCTTTCTCTTTTTCTTAATTTCAATTTTTAATCTACTTTTTCATTTTTAAGTCAGGATTTTAAATGCATGACCCCAATGTCAACCAGGAAAATAAGCAACATGGATACCAGAGGAGACTTTCACTGTACCATACTTATTCACAATATCCAATTATTATTTTCTGAATCCAGCACATGAAATCAGTTTAGATTGTCATCCCTGCTCCCTCCCATGTTTGTCTAATCATTAAGGCACAAGAAGAATAATTTCCTTTAAAAACAACTTATAAGTGTGACAAAAAAGGACGTAATTGCAACAAAACAAAACCAAACCAAACCAAACAAACAAGTACATTGGTACAGAGGTACGGTGAAGTGTAAGAAGTAACAAAAATTAGACATTAACCAGGTGATTTAAATAGCAGTATATTTCACTTTTTAAAGCACGTTTGAACATTCAAATCCTCTGTGCTAGAGAGCAGTTCTACTCCCAGAGCCCCAACTCCCTTTGTGGGCCAGGAGCCTGTGCCAGGAGCCCGTGCCAGGAGCCCGTGCCACGCCGCTGCCAAGTGCCCGTGTCGGCAGGCAGGCGGGGAACGGAGCAGAAAGGCTGAGCAATCTCTGCAGGGTGCATTTCCTTGCTTTTAGTGTTCTGCTGTTTAACAGTGACCACCTGATGCTGAATCGCCAGCATTCCTGCAGCTGAAGCCTGCCAAGAAAGCCCATTGCATTCATCAGGCTTTTATCTCCAGAGGCAGCATCGTGCAGGTCTGGAGAACAAAAATCCTCCCAAGCAATAATTCTGCTTCATTACAGCAGCAATCTGGAACCACAGACTGCACAAAAAAAATTAACGTGTTCTTGATTGCATTCTTCCATTCCTATGAGTACAAAATCAGAAGGGTATATTTTACTGTGTCAACAGTTAATGTTTTATCTAAATATTTAAAAAAATCCTAATAGTTAAACTAATATTGAAAATACACTGAAACCTGGCTCCCCCATTGCCTGTTCCACAAAGGAGCTTTCATTTTAGCAGTACAAGCACTGCCAACATTAAATTCAGAAAGTTTTTAATTACAATTGGCATTTCAAGTACATTTCACAGTTCATGTATTATTGGAGGAGCTTTTGCCAAGTGAATTATTAAATTGCTGTGCTGAACAGAATGCATACACACCTTTTTTCAATTAACCAAACACTGCATATTACAATAATGTAAAGTACACTACAAACTAATTAGAGTAATAAATTAGTTCTTTCACTCTAACATCTGAATAGCAATATTATATTTACCATTTACTTAATGCTACAGATACAACTCTTTTAAAGACAAAACAATTTTTGAGAGTCTTTCCTTGGGAACTCCCATTAAATTAGCATATGGTGATAATGCAGCATGTAAGGTTTTCTCTTCTCTTCAAGCAGCACTGACTTCTTATAAAGAGATCTTGAAGCTGCCTGTGGTGACACAAGAGGTGGCATCAAGCTCCTTAGCTGGGTAAACAGGAGCAAAGGACAGCTGGCTGGAGCAAGGAGGGTGTGCAGAGCAAAGGCTGTGCAGGGAGCCACAGCAGCCTCTGGAAACAGAAAAAGGTGCACTAGGAACCAGAGGAACCAAAATCCTGGGGGGGACAGTATCACAAAGGATACCCAGAGCTCAGATCACTCTGTGCCACACAGACATACTAAGTTTCTAGAATCCAAATTCTAAGCAAAAATTCACAATAATTGTGTGATAAAGCTAGTACTGTTTGTCATAACTGAAGGGATAAAAAGCAAATCCTCTGAGATCCCCACCCTGATGTTTCCTAGCTTACTTCTTCAACCTCATAAAATGACACAATCTAAATATCCTTGTAGAATCTCCCAGAGATTTATTAATCTCTGAAACACTTCTGCTCACCTTTCCTGGTCTTTAGTATGGTTTGCAAGGTTTTTTCCTTCTTCCAGCTGTTCACAACTGATTCTAAGAATGCCTGGGAAAAAATTTAGAGGGTCCCTTCAAGAAAAATAACACCACAAGTGAAGATTCTACATGGCAAAAGAAGCACCACAAAATCTGGCTGGTCTGGGAAGCCCATGGCAGAACAGAGCCAGCCTGTTGATGGTGGGGTCACAGGAACACAACAGCTCCAGCTCAGGGCTGCATGGTCACAAAATGGGATTATGAGACGACTAGAGACTCAAACACTAATTAAAGGAATTCAGTATTTAAAAAATCCCGTGCACAAAAATAAGAAAACACGCAACACGTCTCCCCACATTTGTCCCACGGTTCCCCCAGGCTGCTGTACAAAGCAGGTGGGAAATCCCAGGGAGCAAGAGCCACGAGCACCACTTCATGTTCCACAGTGGGGCCAGCACGGGCTGCCTGAGCTCAGTGCTGGATTGTGCACATCATCTGCACCAAAACTCGGTGCAAGTACCAACAGAACTGCAATTGGGTGGCAAAGCTCCACGTCAGGCAACTGAAAATACCCTTGGACCACAGCACCAGTCCAGCAGCTTTTCAGTCTGTCCAGACAGAGAGCAAGGAGTCCCTGGGAACCACAGAATAAGCTCTGGAAAGGATGAGCACCACGTTGTACAAGACCAAGTGCCGGCTGCCTTCCCACAGCATTGTCCAGGCACCTCAGTTTTCCTACAGCTGCCTACATTGTGCTCACATGGAGCTCAGGAGAGAGAGCAAGCTGGGAACCAACAGAGCCCAAAAGCACACTGAGAAACGTGCACGTTGAGACAGCCACAGTGATCGACTGCCCGAACCAGCTCCAACCCGCTCCCCTCCTTCCCAACCTCCCTGCGTCAGCACCATCTCCTCTGCTCGTGGTCTTGTTGGATTTAGAATTGAGAGTTATCCCATTTATGGCAAGTCAGAGATACCTCTTGATTCTTCCAGATGGAAGCCACAAGGCACAGTGGGGGAAAGATGTCTCTCAATTGCAAATTTGGATTTAAACCACGTCAACTATGACATTTTTCCTTCACATTTCTAAAATAAGGGCTGCAGCCTCAGAACAAGTTGGTGACTGAAGGAATTCTGTTTATAGAGAAAAGGCCATTTTAGAGCTATGCCTTTCTAGCATCTTCTGAAAAATAGAAAAAAGCAAAGCAGATGTAAAAGGTGATTAAGTGATAAGAAGTTATGTGCTAAAGCAATGACAGCATTGCAACATCAGCCGTTCAGTCAGAATATTGCTCTCCGTTCAGTTGCTAATGGACACGTCATCTAACAAGGAAGATGATTTTAAAAAATTTGGCAAAGTTTTTATTTCCCCACACAAGGTCACTGCTTTCTATCTCCTCTAGAAATGGCCAAACTGAGATCAGTACAAGATTAACATAGAAAACTCATTAAAAGGTGGCTTTCATTGCCAGCAGTGCAGCCTACTCATTTGCAGGATAGCTCAGTCATTCGTACTTCAAATGAAAGCAGCACATGCTGCCTGGCAACTCCCTGCCATTCTGAGGTGTGACAAAAAAAACAAAAAACAAACAACTTTTTAAGAAAAGGGGAGGGAAATGTAGAAGAATAAAAGTTAAAGACTCAGTCTCCCATAGAATGGTAAGGATTCACTCAATTTCTCTCAAGATTAATAGAATTTAAGCACACAAATTCCACTTGTGTTAATGGGATAACAAATGCCTCAGACTGAAATATTTTACAAATTGAACAGGACTATTTGTCACAAAACTAACCACTTTTTAAAGTCACTAATTGTATGGAAATGTCTATCCAATGACACTAAAAAGTAGCACATTTCTTAGAGGGAAAAAAAGGAGGTTTTTTCAAACATCCTTGCATTCATGCACAATTTCTCAATACAAATTCTAGTCTGACTATTGAAACTCTCCACTGTCTGCCAGGACCAGGGGGAAGGTGAGGGATGGATGCTGTACCCATTCACGTCTGCAGGGCAGAGTTGCTGCAGCTGGTCCAGACAAAGCATGAGCCTGCCAGGATCTGCTCAGCCCCAGCATCTGCGGGCAGCAGGGCTGGATACACGCTCAGGGTTTGGGCAGGAGCGGAAAAGACGGAATTTGGGAAGCACTGGACCTGCTGGCAGCAGATGCCAGCGTGCAGGAGCTCCAGCAGCTGTGGACATGCAGCAGTCCCAGCACAGCCACGGGGGAACAGTTCTGTGCTGTGCAAGGGGCACTTACAGATTTCTGCAGCTCCAGACAGTGACTTGCTTGCCAAGATTTCAGAAATCACAAGCAAATTGTGCCCCAACAATGCTGATATTGCCAAGGAAACTAGGATGTATAGGAGAACCACTATTGATGTGTGATTGTATGAACTGATAATAATAAAGATTTGCACTATTCAAAGCCGCTACAGTGAAATATAAAATATTAACAGTGTTATTCCTAGAAATACAATAAGAATAGAAAGTGTATGCATGTATTCCTAAATGGAAAGCTAATGAGATGGGTGCCTCAGGGTGTGAATACGAGAGCTTATAAAAAGGAAAAAATTAAGTGTATATTAAGAAAAGTCCCCTGGAGTCTGAAATATTACAGAGCAGGGGGAGTTTGTCCAAACAATATGAAAAAGCCATCATTTTTTTAATTTAGAAAGGGCTTTTTCATAAGCATCATACGTATCATTTTCCTTTTCTCAGATGTCAGTAACCTCATGAACCGACAGGAAGGCTTTAAATAGCCAATATGTCAGGGACTGCAGAAGGAGGTGGGAGAAGCTCAGCTTGGCAGTGGGGTTCCATATTGCACATCCCCATCAAGTAGCAACACTCAGAAAGAACCACTGCTGTTTCACAGGTTTTGTTCTGATGCTGGTGGCAGTGGCCCAGAGACATCTTGCTGTCTGTGCTCTGTAGTTCAATGCTTAAAATTCTGTGGTCCATTATCTTCAAGCATCCAAAACCCATGCAAACACCTAACAGTAAATACAAACCCTGTCTCCCCATGACTGGGGCTATAGGGCAGCAACTGCTCAAACAGCTGGGCAGCAGAGAGAAGGATGCAGCAGAGAGAAGGATGCAGCAGAGAGAAGGATGCAGCAGAGAGAAGGATGCAGCAGAGAGAAGGATGCAGCAGAGAGAAGGATGCAGCAGAGAGAAGGATGCAGCAGAGAGAAGGATGCAGCAGAGAGAAGGATGCTCTGGCTCCTTGGGAACACGGCTGAGCTCTCCTGTCCTGGCAGAGAACTCGTCTGTGTCACAGGACACAGCCCTGAGATCACACAGTCAGATGGGAAGTTCTGACATCAGCAAGTATTGACACCCACATGTTGTCAACAACAAATTATTGTGATATTAACAGGTGGTGGTGTGAAGCCTGCAGTAACTTTCAGCTCTAAAACCTGCCCCTTTCTCTCTAAACTGGGGATTCTTCAACCCTGAAAACTTCTGAACAGCACCTGGAATCACACCCAGACTCCACAGGGTCTTGAATGACAAAAAACAAATGGTAAAAGCTACAATTTCTTCATCTGATTGGCCTACACAAGACCTCCAAGAAGAATTAGAGCAGTATTAGAGCATTTGGCAATACGATAATTAAGAAATAATACAAGTTAGCTAATCTCAGAATACAATCTCATTCTGGCTGTGATTAGAAAAACATTGGAGGTTCACACCCCTAATAGATTTTTGACTGGTACTCTTAAGCAGCTTGTGCTCCACAGGCTACCTCTAAGAGGTTAAAGAAAAATGAGAAAAGTGGTTAAAAGTAACTGTCTTGATCATTAACAGAATCTTGTCTTCAGCTATATACGTGTTTAAATCTGAAAAAGGGATATGAAAGAAAAGCACTTGAGCACAACCTTCAGTCATGACCTGAGGAGGAACAACACGTACAGATTTCGGTGAGGAAACTGGTCACACGGGCTGGGATCAGTACTGAAAAAACCTGGGATCCAGTACAGGAGCAGTGTCAGCTCCCTGGGGCTGACAGCACGTCACTTCATCTTTGCTCAAGGCAGTGTGTGAACAGTTTATTTCTCACAGCTTGTCCTTGTAGTTCCTCTCTTTCCTCATCCAGCATTATCAAGAACATCTTTCCATTCTTGACAACGGGAGTGTCAACATTTTATTAACATGTGTAAATATTATGTAGGCTTAAATATTCACACATGCATAACCTTAAGTAGGCTGCATGTCTATTTACAACCCTTATCTAAATTGCTTCCTTTAGATACAGAATTCTCTCTTCTAGTCCCATCTGCCATCCCATGGAGGAGAGCTCCTTTGATACTTTACTACTGCAAAATTTCGGTGCAACTTTGCCTGTCTGAGGTGCCGCTTTCCTCACTGCAGATGATCATTCCAAGCAAACACCATTAGCAGGAGATGTCTGCCTGTCTAGTTATCCATCTTCAAGTCACTTTAGCTATCACTGGACAATTTCAACTAGACATGAGACAAAAGTGCTCATATCTTCCAAGCTTTGGCAAACCCAGCACACAGGTAACTGAGCAGGCCACGTGCCAGGCTCAGGCACCACGTGCTCCCCTGAGCAGCTGAAGTTCAGGGGTGCTTGGGTGGTCTCAGTGGATCTCAGAGCTCACAAGTCAGTCCGTGCTCTCCCCCATGCACAGTACCCTGCAGGCCCCTGTTCCCAAAAGCCTGCAATTTAAGCCCAGTGGATTAAGCACAAAGTGGTGACACTGTCCTTGGAACAATCCAAGGAACACACAGTGATTTAGGAAATGCCCTCATCAGCTTCCCTGGAGCACAGGGCTCTGCGGGCAGCCCAATCCTGCCCTGAGCAGCTAGGGGCACATATCAGAAATACACTGCCAAAAGATTTCAACAGGAGGCTGACAGATTCAGAAATAACATCACGTGATGGAACACAGGGTACAGGAAAACGGGGGGGAAAGGACAGTGGAAGGGCAAGAAAGGCAATTTTGCAGAGACAACCTCTGCAAGTGCTTCACACTTACTGTGCATGAGCTTTTTCTGACCCAAAAGACAAAATTCATCAATGCTATGCTGACATCAAATATTAAATCCAGGTTTATTAGGTCTGGATTAAAAATTTACTGCTGAGTCAGAGCTAGGTCCTCTTTGATGAATGTTAGAGTCTTAGATATTTATGCACATCCATTTTGGAGAAATACTATAGCATCCTACAGTTCTTCAGTTGATCACAAACATGAGTAGCTATAGTTAGAATTTAGGTTATTATAACTTCCTTCTATTTTTTATGTCCAACAAATGAATGGGCCAACTCAGTGGTGAATGGACAATGTTTCTGAAAAAGAAAACCATTCTTTTAAGTATCTCATTATTTAAATATTTATTTTTTTAAAAAACATTCCTTCAAAATGATCAGATTACAGTCAGATGTGACACCTCTGCAGACTTTTTTTAACATTCAGCAGTAATATTTCAATGTTGATCTCCTCTGTCCATCATAGCATTTAAATTAGTGACCTGACTACATGCTGAATAGAGAAATAGTATTTTTTCCCTGAGTTTAATGCCACATGCTTTCTTACAATACAGGAAAGGAGAAGGAAAGCAGTCTGCAATATGCTTTATACAATTTGAAATGCCCTGTTAATTCCACCTAATGCTTTTCTTTTTGAAATTAATTCATCTTCGTTTCTGCCAGGATAAGAAATGCAAGAGCTGCTCTCCCAAAATTCACAATGTGCTGCAGGAGATTTTAGCACTGGAGTGGAGATTAATCCTGGAATGCCAAACAAGGAGGAGAAGAGATTTAAAGGCAGGCAGGCAGGCACACAGCTTTGTGCTGAGGAAGAAAAAGCCCCCGCTAAGCATCACACACAGGAGAGCCAACTGTCCTCCTGTCTGCTGTTGTAGGTCTTCCCTCAAGTGTTCTTTTAGAACTCTTTTATGTGAAGATGGAAAGCACTGGATTACAAAGACTTTAAGATAGATTCAATAGAAAAATACTATTTGGACTGCACGCAGCCACCTCAAGTGAATTTGTGATGTCATACAGCACAGCAAGTACTTCAAACCCCAGCTGTGCGGCAGCGCCTCCCAACCCCCTGAAAAGATCACTCCTCACTTCATGCCTTACCTACCGTGTGACGTGGAAAAGTTTCCCTTTCTGGGATGCTTAGAAAAAGGAATTTTACTCCAAGAGAGAATTTGTTTTACACAGTCTGCCCCAGAAGCCTGGAGGGATCAGATCCCCACAGCACAAAGCACACCAGCCCTGAGTGACCCTTGATCACCCAGCAAAGTGTAACCCCTCAGGGTGTGTTTTGTTTGCTTTCCCATGGCAAACAGGGCTGTTCAAGATATACCAGGCACATTTCCTCTTTAAGGAGGTACTGTGTATCCTCCCCAGCATTATCCATTTCACACTTTATTTCCTTCAGACAACTACCATATGGCCCTAGTGATTTATTTTACCTGAGCTTCCTGAGTTGTTCCAAAATTCCTCCTTAGAGACTCTAATTTCTGTTAAGGATACACACTGATCTTCCATGAGACAGAACATGGAATAAAAATTTGAAAGTCCTTTTCCCAAGTAAAAACTGCTATAAATATTAATTTAACTTCTCCCCTGTTTTACTTTTTAATTATCACTGTCCATCACAAAGCCTAGAGTCTCACCAATGGCATAGGTGCTTCTAGTGCATTTTAAACAGCTTTAATTCATGTTCTTTAGTCAGTCTGCTGCACCTTTGCTTTGTTGTTGGCAGAGGAAGAGCGCTGTATAAAAGTTAAGTGATATCACGTGGTTATTGCAGTAATTATAATAGTGCATAACCTGTCAGGTATTACGTATCTTACCGTGTGTGTGCCATCACTTCCTTTTGCAGACGAGGTCGATAGGAACATAAATACTGTGGCTCTCTCTGAAAGCTGCTGCTGTAATGAAGGAGATCTCTGTCCCTCAGTCAGACACAAGCTCCTCACAAGCATACCTGGGGTTTATTTACAGGTAAACCACTATAGCAGCTACACTGTCCCTCTGGCAGAGGGATGCAAGCAAGGTCTCCTTATGCAAAACTTACTGAAATGCAAAATGTTAGGTCAATCAATGACCAAAAAGAAAAGGTGGAAGAGCAGCCCTAATCCCTGACTGCCAGTTGCACACTCATTCCCTCACAGATAGATTCACTTTTCACCCATCTTACGGATCCCTGTCAGGATGGGTTTTACCTGTGTAAACTGGCTTACTGCACTGAGTTCCCTTTTAACTGTCAGCAGCTGCTTTCCATGTCCAACACTCTGTAGTTGCAAAGTCCAGAAGTGTAGAAAGACAAGTCTGTAAAATTAACTATAACTGGGCAAACGATGAGTTTTTACATGCATATCCCCATCAAACCAAAACAGAACCCATGGATATGTTGAGAATCATTTCTCTGAAAATGAGCGAGCTCTGTGCCCAGTCTCAGCTTCCGTCCTCCAGCCCTTTCGGTTGTGGTGCTGATCAAAACGAGGTCACAATGATATCCTCCTTTAATGAAAAATATGTACCTTTTTCGTTCCTCTGTTCTGGGAAACAGGTGAGTTGGTTTTGTTCAAACGTTCAACATTTTAACAAAGATCCCTTTGAAGGTCACCCTTGAAAAGTGTAGGCCTAATGGGTTTAAGTTTCAAACAGTTCCTGGAAACAGGAGGTCAGAATCCGAAAAACTTTCAGACAATGTTCCGTGCATCTGTGAGAATCTTAAACTATGTGGAAACAACAAAGTACTCTAAAACCAACTTGTTACTTTGCGCGGGGAGAAAAATAAAAGAAACAAAGGCCAAAAAAGAGACTCAAATTCACAGTTCTGGAATAATTGGCCCTTCCATCTCTGGTTGTGCAGGTAAGAGACACACAGGCATTCCAGAAAGGAAGGTGTAGGTAAAAAATCACCAAAAATCCCCTCAAGTCCAGAGAACCACTCCTTCCTGCCCCTGGCTCAAGGGAAGGCTGACACAGGATTCACAGCAGGGTACTCTCCACTCAGTCAAGCCCAGACATTTTCTAACTCTAAAGTGTTTAGATTCAATATTTCCTACACCAGACAGCTCCAGAACACAAGACAGAAGGGCTTTTGTGTTATTGCTAAGTGAAAAACTAGCATCAACATCAAAATCCTGCCTCACAGAACAGGTTCTACCATGTTTTCCTTCTTGTAGAAAACCTAAATCAAGTGTTTAGCATTTCACTGAAAAGTGAGGGCTCAGCAGAGAGAATATTGGTAAAGTGAGAATAACACATCATGCATGCTCTCAGATGTTCATTTCTGTGCAAGTCAAAAATCACAGAGAGCAGTTTAAACAAATCTTTACATGCCTTTCATGCCCAGAAATGGGATTCCTCCTGCAAGCACCTTAGGCACGAACATCACAGCACCTTCCTCTTGTGTCCAGCCTCCTCCCACTTTACTCCATTCACTTACCAAAAAAACACAGGTATTTTCATCTTTTTTCACCTCTTAACACAGTAAATCACCATTCAGAATATTGTGAACCTTCCATGACAAGGGCAAACAAGTTATGGCATCCATTGTTTCAGGTCTTAGAAAGCATTATTAAAAATAAACAGAAGGGCAGACAGATATCAATTATTGCTCTGAAAACAAGTAAGTGTTAATCTAAAAAACTTCATTTTGAATGTATCCATTAGACACAGACTTGTGATGGATTTATAACCAAACATACCTTTGCTTTCAGACCGGCACAGATCTCCAGTTGCTTTTGCCTGGAATCAGCCAGCACCACTTCTGCCTCATGAGCAGCAGCAGCTTCAGCAGCAGTCGCCGCTGCTCTAAGGAAAAAGGCTTTCCTAGCCTGAGCCCAGTTTAACAGCAAGACTCTGTGCTGATTCCTGATGGAATGGTAATGACCCCAAGCCTTCTCATGAACAACCTGTAAGAGGAAAGCATTTCAGAAAGGCTTAAGAACAATGCATTCATAAAATGAAATCATTCGAGACATTTTTTTCAAACCTCGCATATAGTTGATTTAGTTATTTTATCAGCAATATTCCCACGGAATCCACAGCAGAGGGCCAGTGCACTGTGCCAGGGATGCAGCCATGTCCCGGTGCCCTGGGCAGCGCCACCCCTCCAGCATGGCCCTCCCTGCCAGCACCACAGCATCCTCCTGGCCCCCTGCTCTGCTCAACTACGATTTGCAATGGGAATAAATGAAATGCAACAGCCCCTCCCTGCGCTGAAGGACAGAACACATAAGTAGGTCCTTCCAGTACATCTCCAGAGATATCGAGCACTTCCAGTGAGATGAGGCTTTTCCTAGCAAATTCTGATCTGCAGAGAAACAGGACAACAATAACAGCCATTGCACAAAAGCTGTACAGGCAAGAATCAGCTTCACTTCTTTCCTACCAGGAAATTTGGAAATAAAATCTTAGTTTGCCAAGCAGCACAGTGCCACCACCAGGGTCACCACCTAGGCAAAAATGAGGGGGTGTTTAATCCAAAATCCACTTTCTTTGGCCTTTGGCCTCAGCGAGGTTCCCGAGGATATTCAGGATTCAAGACTTTGACAGAAGGAGTATCGGGTAAGCTGCATAGAATGAGGCAGTAGAGTCTTGAACCTGTCTTACATCCCCAAAAACGCAAGTTGCATGGATGAATGAGATGCTAGAGACGGCTGGCTGCTCACAGGTGTCAAGGGGACCATTCCAGGTGCTAATTCCAGGCTTCTGGCAGGCGAGCAGAGGATGCTGACTCACCTGGTGCCTGGCTTACAGATATCCCTATCAGCCTGTGGCTGCCTGAAGGTGCCCCTTGAGCTCCCCTGCAGCCAAACCACGGGGACTGTGCCCCAGCAGCTCCCACTGCCAGGGCTGCTGCCCCAGACTCACAGGCTCCTGAAGCCCAGACACCCCCAAGCAAGGCACAGGCTGGACAGTTTGGCTTTCTAAACACAGCCCTGGCTGACGAGCTGCTCGTGCACCGAGTGCGGTGCGCGGAGGGAAGGAGGCTCCGAACGCTCTCGGGGCAGTGCTCCAATGTGACATGTGTGTTCTAAGAACAGATTCTCAGCAGTGTTCCAATGGGACATGCATGTTCTAAGAACAGATTGTCAGCAGTGTTCCAATGGGACATGTGTGTTCTAAGAACAGATTGTCAGCAGTGTTCCAATGGGACATGCATGTTCTAAGAACAGATTGTCAGCAGTGTTCCAATGGGACATGCATGTTCTAAGAACAGATTGTCAGCAGTGTTCCAATGGGACATGCATGTTCTAAGAACAGATTGTCAGCAGTGTTCCAATGGGACATGCATGTTCTAAGAACAGATTGTCAGCAGTGTTCCAATGGGACATGCATGTTCTAAGAACAGATTGTCAGCAGTGTTCCAATGGGACATGCATGTTCTAAGAACAGATTGTCAGCAGTGTTCCAATGGGACATGCATGTTCTAAGAACAGATTGTCAGCAGTGTTCCAATGGGACATGCATGTTCTAAGAACAGATTGTCAGCAGTGTTCCAATGGGACATGCATGTTCTAAGAACAGATTGTCAGCAGTGTTCCAATGGGACATGCATGTTCTAAGAACAGATTGTCAGCAGTGTTCCAATGGGACATGCATGTTCTAAGAACAGATTGTCAGCAGTGTTCCAATGGGACATGCATGTTCTAAGAACAGATTCTCAGCAGTGTTCCAATGGGACATGCATGTTCTAAGAACAGATTGTCAGCAGTGTTCCAATGGGACATGCATGTTCTAAGAACAGATTGTCAGCAGTGTTCCAATGGGACATGCATGTTCTAAGAACAGATTCGATTCTCAGCAGTGTTCCAATGGGACATGCATGTTCTAAGAACAGATTCTCAGCAGTGTTCCAATGGGACATGCATGTTCTAAGAACAGATTCTCAGCAGTGTTCTAACATTTTCATAGTTGTCATGCTAATACACATTCCAAGAGATATGAGCTCGATGTAGAACTAGGGTTTTTAAATTTAGTATTTTCAAATTTTAAACGAACCTTCAAAGAATTAGGGAGACCCATTAATAGTGGCTGTGCTTAAAATATGCCTCCATTGTCCAAAGCACGTGACTATTCAGCCATATTCAGTCCAAGGCAAAAGTTCTGAAATCCAGAAAAACTTTATTTTTAGTGAAGCTGTGGCTAATTATCAGTATCACTTCACCATCACTCTTTGCACTAGACAGTCCTCAAACACAGGGAAGTAGATGGTCTAAAAATACAGACAGAGATAAAAAAAGCCTCCTACTTTCCTTATGACATCCTGAAGTGTTCTGGCCTTGAAATGGGTTTCTCAATTAGCTGCTATGTGCTTATTCACTGTGGAGTGCGAGAGGAATCAGCAATCAATTTGAAAGGCATTATATATATAAAAATAGCCTCTCCCTGAGAGCGGGAGATAACATTTCACTCTTCCTGCTATATATGTGCCACAGAACAATTAAAATTACTATTCCTAGACAGTGCAAAAAGGCTGCACACCCTCATGAAAAATAAAAACACCAAGAGAAGCGGAGCATGACATCGCTATAAAACTGTACAGCAAAAGCAATGCTAAAGAATTATTTTTGTGAATTTGGCTGTAAGACTATGCAGAACTATAAAATCTTCCTGGGACTTGTTTTGAAGAGACAATAGGTTTTAAAACTCATGCATTTTGAAAATAGGGATGCTACTTCTTTACAGTGCAGAATAAAATTTATGATTAAGAAATTTTAAAATGAAAAAACTTTGATAAACAAACATTCTTTAATACAACTGACCACTACACAATTTATTTAAGAATTTGTATAACTGAATGAATATGTAAACCAACACTGACCAGCTCATGCCTGGATTTGTGGGGAAGGTATCTCTGCAGCATGTCCAGGTACAAAGTTCTCCTCCTCTGAAGATCACTTGGGTACTGATTGATCACAGTCTGGAAAACCCACTGATCTTCTTTCTTCCAGTCACTGTTCCTAGAGGAGTGCAAAACAATCCATCCCAGTATAACTTAACCACTGAAAAGGAGGAGTTTGGTTCTGGACAGCCCAGCCTTGAGTGGGCTCACAGTCCTGACACTGTAAACTGGAAGTTGGGTCAGAGGTGAGAAAATCAGATGTAATGAAACAAAGCAAGCATACACTGCTTTGCTGACATGACACTTATTGTGTCATCATGTGAGTGAATTGTTCTGTTTCTGATCTTGGCTCTTTGTTGGGGAGTGCCACAGTGTTTCTCAAACATGCCACATTAATGCATAGTCAGTGACCCCACAGGGAAAATACAACGTGAAAAAGGAACAAGATGATCAGACTCTACCACTGACCACTAAATAAATGATCAAAATGGAATGAATGAAGTGACAATCCCTGCACACAGCTAAATGAGGGTCTAGTTTACCAAACTCCTAACAGCCATAAACTCATCAGCAAGGCATAAAATTCACCATTTTTTAGAATAGGAGCTGTAGTAATCAGCTTGCACTCATCTGTCTCAGAAAATGAGAGCAGCAAGAAGTAACATTCATCTAAAACAGTACCATGGGCTGGGATGCAGATTTTACCCTCGATCTGAACTCTCAGCCCTGAAGGGATTAATGTCAGACTGTCATTGTCAGCATTAACATCCAAGCAGCAACACTGAGTCAGACCCAAAGGTCTCTCTAGCCCAGTGACCTGCTTTCAGAAGTGACTAAGAGCTCAGGGATAATTAAAAGAAGGCAATCATGAGACTCTACCCACCCCCCAAATTCCTGCTGCCTTCAGCTGCTGCAGGTCCCGCACTCCCCAAGCCAGCAGCAGTGCCTCAGTATTCCACAGCGCTGCATCCAGGGAGCTGCTGGAGCAGCCTTATCCTCATGCAGGCAGAAAGAACAGGTACTTCAAAAAGGAGATTTTTGGGAGATGCTTACATGTAATTAACATTAAACTAGACTCCATGATCTAGTATTATTTCTGAAGAGAAAACAGTAAACATTAGTATTACGAAATTATTTTATGTAAACCATTTTAACATGACTTTTCTGTAGAAAAATTCTGTAGAAGAATTGTGCAGTGAACCCACAGTGCATTGTCCCCATCGACAGCACTCGGGACACAGAGGGGGACATGGGAAATGCCCCCACACCATCAGCTTTATAAAGGGAAAGCTTCACCTACAGACACACCTCAAGAATGCAAGGACAATATTCCATTTTAACAAAGCATTTCTAAGCAATATCCTGTCAGGCAAGAGACTCAATCTCTTCATGACATGCACTTCACTTTTCTCCCTCCTGTCCCTTTCCGGGCTGCCTGCTTTGCCAGGAAGCTGGCCCAAATTTGGACAGAGGCCCTCTCATCTTCATCTGCCTAAAGGTATTTATTTTACTTTCTTCAGGCAGACTAGCAGGGTTGTATGTTTACCCACATGGCCTTAGAAGGAATTAACCTTCACCCATCTTTCTGGAAACAGAAGTTCTCTCCTTTTTGCTTCAATTCTTCATCCTCTGATATAATGAAAAAAAAAAAAATTAATCTGAGCTTACTATAACATTTTCAGCACAGAACCATTATTCCAGGAACAGAATGGTGGCAACTGAATGCTAACCAAATATGAGGAAACACTAAAATTACTATTCCCTGGTATAAACACCTTGCTTCTGGCACTCTGTGTGTGCTTTTTCTGTATGTTTTTTTTTCTTTGAACACATGTTAAGAGTCACCCTTGCCTTTTATGCGAAGGGCATCACAACGAGGACGGGCAGGTAAGGAGAAATCACATCCTGTCTCCTGCAATGCACTCCAGTAACACTAACATGGCCATTAGTGCTACAAACACATCAAAATAGAGAGCTCTGCAGTAACAATGTGCACAGAGATTCCAGGCACAAAAATGGTTTTTGTGAGAAAATACGAATCCCTAACTCGAACGTGGGCTCTCTTGTAGTGTTTTTGAGCAGCTGATCTGTTTATCAGTGGAGTAAAATGAAAGCAACACACAGAAAATTAACTTCGAAAGAGACAGAAGTGTCCACAGGCAGCAGATTCTGGCACAGAACACAGAGCACACACCGACCCTTCAGGCTCTGGTTCACACCAAGAGAAGGCTCACAGTCTGCATTTGCTGACAGCCCCGGCACAACCGACAGAACGGAGCCAAAAAAGCCCAGAATCCAACAGCAAGGCAGTTCCTGATGAAGAGGGCCCCGGGCAGCCCCGTCACAGCCAGCACCACCCCACACCTTTGTGGCAGCCAAGGAGCCCCCACTCACACCGGGCTCAAGCACCGGCTGAGTGTGGCTGGCTCCAGTGCAGCGGCTCCAGTGCAGCACCTCCAGCGCAGCATCTCCAGCGCAGCAGCTCCAGCGCAGCAGCTCCAGCTCAAGCAGTTCCAGCACAGCAGCTCCAGTGCAGCAGCTCCAGTGCAGC
>VZTX01030680.1:27462-56040 GCA_013400915.1 Pardalotus punctatus | reverse complement strand
GCTCCAGCTCAAGCAGCGGCTCCAGCTCAAGCAGCGGCTCCAGCTCAAGCAGCGGCTCCAGCGCAGCAGCTCCAGCTCAAGCAGCAGCAGCTCCAGCTCAAGCAGCAGCTCCCAGCAGCGCACACGTACCGCTGCGGGACTGGGATGCTGTAGCCGTGGTCCTGACTCAGACTCAGCAGCAGCTAAATCGAATAAAGCTGTGCAGGGAAACAACCTTCCTGATACTAGCTTCCACGAGACAGGGAAATAAGTGAAACTTTCTCGTCTTAAAAACTGTGTGAGATATCTGACAAACTATTTCTAGGACCCAGGAATTTGCTATTGAGCCCAGCCCTCACGAAAAGAAATGGAGGCAGCCTCAAAACACGGGAGAGCAAAGATCCAGCCCCTGCAAAAATCTCATTTGCAGCACCTGACAACTACCAAACACAGGCTGGAGACAACCTAAGAAGTGAAACTACATCAGCCAGAGCAGAACAGCAGTGAGAGTGTTTCTTTATAGGTAATTGTTGAATTTCCCAGACAGACAAGGCATATAAATATCTGAGCTGGATGGGTTTCATACACTAAGCCTAAAACAAAAGTAGTGCCCCAGAAGGAAAATGGGGCTAAGCAATCCTTCAAAGGGGGAATGGTGCTGCAACATCCTATAACCCTCACGCTGCAGGCCCGGAACAGCAGGCACAGCTCCCAGAGACCATCTCTGGACTTGGTCACCGAGGTGGTCTTGGAAAGATGAGCTATTTCTGCAGCATTTACTGCCTCCAAGAAAAACGTCCAGCAACTGATCCTCAGGAACTAATGTTCTAAGCTTCTCCCTTTTCTCTAAAGGCAGCTTTTCTATGAAATATGTAAGTTCATTTTTTAATTTTAGAATCTCTGTGCTATGATTTGATATTCTGAAGCACAGGCTTCCTGAAGAATGACTTTAATGAATGAATTAATTATTCTTTTCTCCGATTTAAATCTCTTTCACTGCAACTGCTCCTACTGATCTGACATAAGTGAGTACAAAAATATTTTTAGGTAACACCTAGAATGCTTGTCTTTCTAGCCCCAACATTTTATTCATTTGTCTATGAGAAGAACTGCCAAAAAAACCCTGGTAGCCCTCACTTGGAGGGAGTAGCAGGGTTAGAATTTACTCGTTTTTTGATTGGATTACTACAACTTGTAATTTCTGAAAGAAATCAGTAACCCTCCTCTGCGAGTCCTGACCCACCTCAGTATGGTGACATCTGAACACGTCACTTTAGTGGCAGCACTGAGACAGCTCTAAGAGCCGAGATTCAGTTTTTACCCTGGATATTTCTACCCATGCAGGTTGGTAGAGGTCTTCTGCCTACAAAGATGAGTATGGCAGCATAAGATACATTATACCACGAACTTGAGAGCAGGGAACAGCAGGGATGCTGCAGCCCCACACCAGCCTGGCCACCTCCTCTGCCGCCAGCACACGGGGCAGATGCACCAGCAGCTGCACCAGTTTCTGCCTTCTCCATCTCACACATCTCTCAAATTCCCTCCAACTTATATTCCCTCTAATAGCCAACTAATAATGCATCTCTGCACTGCTCCAAACAAGAAGGAGAAATTTTAGTGGAAGATCCTCTGGGGAGCTATTAGCAGGAGGGAGAGCTACAAGTAGTTTATTGTAAGTAGGCACAAACTGACTGCCAATGCTTTGGCTTGTCAGCTGTGCCAAAATTTGTCAGCTGTGCTGAGATTTTGTCAGCTGCTCATAGAAAAATAGCAAAAAAAAACCCCAAAAAAACAAGAAAACTAGCTTGACCCAGCCGAGCATATTCCTAGCCACCAAACACATAGAGAATTTCAACATATCCTGCTGAGTGAATCCAAGACGTCACCTCACTTACACTTCTGTAAAATTCCAGAAAGGAACATCTCATCTAAAACAAGTCTGAAAAGTGCCAGCACATTTGACATGAATATTTAAGGTATTATCAGGTTTCTGCAGTGTCAAGATATTGACAAACATTTGCCAGGCTGAATGCATGACCCAAATTTTAAATGTAGTGCTTGCTGTCCTTGTATGCAGCATTGTACCAGAGCACAGCACAATCTTTATTTTGTTTCAGAGCTGAAGCACAGCAATTGTCTTATATGCAACAGCCCTGAGGCAGCTGCTTCCTTTGAAAGAGATTTACCCAGCGTTAATCCCTGGCTTTACACACACTAAAGAATACAAACCACTCCGAGGGGAAGCTCCCTCTCCCCACTGTAATCCCCACAGATCCCTTGCAATAGCGGTGGATGCTGGCCCTGCCGTGGTGCTGGATCTGCAGACACACAGGCTGCCCCGATGCCACCAAGTGAGACGTCAGCCCCCTGCCATTAATTCTGTCATTGCCCATTGTTGTGCCAGAAACAGCCCAGGGACAGGCCTGGAAAGAGAAGCTACATTTACTTGACTCCATCCTACTCTCCCATTCCTTTGAATGGATGCTGCAGAGGATGCAGTGCTGAGTCTGCAATACTCCATTCATCCTTCAGTGATTTAAATAATTCAGACATCCTTGGAAATTGTGGAAAGAATATAATAGTGCTTAGAGAACCATCAGCCATAACACACATCAGTTCCAAGTCCACAATTTGTGGGATAGCTCAGCACCTGGGTATTTCCCAAACACAAAAATTAGTGTTTTGGCAACAGTAAAAGAAATTAAATTAGATTATAAAATCCTATAATCCTGTATTAGGCTTGGAAAAAAACCCCAAGTTCTTCCATTTCTATAAGCAATGACTACTGCAATGAGCATTCTAGTGGGATTGAAAATCACACAGAATAGACCAGACCAGAACGTTATGTTATTCTAAATTTTCTCTTTTGGACATTCTATGTACATTTTTCAAATTCTCTGTTCCAGACAGTCTAAACTGCTAAAAAATGGGATGTGCAATGCCAGGGTAGTATTAACTGAAGGCTTCTCTACTGTACCTTCAACAGATGATGAGAGAGGAAGTGAAGTGGCCAAGTGACCCAGCTGAAGTGACCAAGTTATCACGATATCGCAGAATCACATACAACTTCTCAAATCACAAACATGGGAAAAAGATGTATTGCAGGAGGATGTTTGGTCTCTCTGGGTACAGAGCAATGACAGTAACTGCAAAAGCTTCATCAAGGCTGTACTAATCAGTAGAGCACAGGGGATACACACCAAGGTCAAGGACCTGTCACTCCATTTCTGACAGCATTATCTGTGCCAGATGGATCACAGTTAGCATGATGAATTATAGAATACTTCAATCACAAGGCTGCATCTTTGCAAACTCATGGAATATCTCCATGCAAATTAGCCAACATAAATGTAAGGAGTGACAAAGAACATTGTCTTTTACAAACCCAGATCTTGGAAGCAAGCGATGCTACAAGAACAAAGTCTTTCTTTTCTAAAAATTGAAAACACATTTTTAATGCTGTTGTGGATAAAATCATAGGAACATAAATGAGCAATACATTAAAGATTTGGAGTCCAGAAGGCGAACAAAAACCCCCAAGGTCTAGTTTGAAATAAAATGCCTGAGATATTGCTGATGGTTCATTTATGATTCCCCCCATTTCCAGCTCTCAGTGCTGGTACACACTGGCCCAAACTGGGTCTCTTGCCCTACACCCTCTTACAGCCCCCAGCAGGTGCTTGCCACTACCACTGGCATCTCCTCCAGCTACACCCACTTTGTTTTTCCTGTCTAGAGATCACAATCTCCTTCCTTCGAAGTGCCACTGCACATCTGTTCAGGCTACAACTGAATTTCTTTCCCTTGCAAATATGGCATTTTATCTTAAAATCCTGATATTATTTAATTATCGGTGCAAAATTAGCTGGCTCCAGACCTAAACTCACAACTGGCCTATAATCAGGGAAAATACTATGGTAGATTTTTCAGCCATTTTCAGAGATTCTGTTGTCTATATCAATGTTTGTCTATTATTCAGTATCACACACGTTGTGTGGGTCAAGGATTTCAATTTATGAATTTTCACAAAAATTGTGTTGATCATGAACTTTGACACAATTTTAAAACCACTAGAAGGACTTTGTACATATTTAGGGATTTAGCATTTGTACAGGTTTTCTCACTGAGGTTGCTAAAACTTCTTCTATGAGAGCAACTATAACCAAATATCAGAGATAGCCACAAAAGAACGACTTAAATTTGCCATTTGTGGCTTAATAAATGCTATAAATATGGGATAAAGCAATTTTCAATAAGTATCATGTTATAACAGCTAGGATGCTGCAGTAATTATATACAAGATTCAGGTAACACAAGAAGAACACACAGAACATTTGTATGACTTGAACAAAAGGTAAGCAGATCATAACATCCTTTTCTATGGCATCCAGCATCTTCAGCCTGTTTCAGCACACCAAACTAATTCAGCAGCAGGGACAGAACCGCACTCTATGTGTACACAGAAAACAGATTTGGAAGCAACCTGCAATTGTTTTACCAAAGAAACCCAGGGATCTTCCTGTTCCCCTCAGTTTCTCCTGCCCAGGCTTCAAACTGGCCTCCCCTTTCTCAGTCTTTTGACAACCTGAAATCATCCAAAGCCAGAGGAATATCAGGAGATGGCAAAAAGAAGTCAAAGGTCATCCAATGTCTGCAACTCAGTATCTTCTGGAATCTAGACAGCCTCAGCAGAAAGGCTAACCTTTATAAATGTATAGGTTTGTTATACTTCTAGATCATTACAAATACTGTTCTATCTATAAACTCTTCCATTTACAGAAAAATCTGTAAATTAGCTGAATCAGAGCTAATTATATTATTTATATTTCTTTGTGATGACAATTACTGCAGTGATCCAAAATTTGTGAAAAGACTGGACCTTTTCATTTGCTTTATAGATAAAAGTGTTAGAGGTGTGTCTCGGAAAGACTGTACTTTTCTGTCATAAATTTGATAGAGTAATTACCCTACAGAAGGAGTCATTTCCATTCCTGCAAAAGCATATGAAAAGGACATTTGATGCACACCCATTTGTTGGTTCCTCAATCCACCAAGCACATTGCTTATTATTTCAGCTGAGAGCTCTTGCAGGGACTGGTCTCACTCTCAGCTGTTGAACACCGACTGTCCAACGCCAGGGCTGGGCAGCGCCGCCACCGCCCTGCACAGAACAGAACCAGCTCAGAGCCAACCACAGCATCTACAGATCACAAATCACATTACAGGTATGCATTTCATCCCCTGTGAAAGACGTGCAGAGACGTGTCATTACCTGGATAAAGCTTCTAACTGCTGGTTGACCTCCTGAAGCTTCGCCCAGAAGCCACGGGCAAGCTCTTGGTACTCATCGATCACTAAGGCCTTCAGGTCAGGGTAAGGGCATTCCAGAGACAGCAGCTCGGGAGGAACTCCAAGGGAAAGTCCATTTTTCTCTTCAAAAGAGCGTGCTAATGCCTGCAATGAATAAATGCTGCTCAGGAACACTACTCTGCATCATAATTACCCTCTCAAGAAATTTCTGCTTGAACTTCTAAGGAAAAACTTACATTTTCTTTATACTCTTCAAGTTCTCTTTCCAAAGCCAGACTTTCAAGGATAAGACCTTCCAAAATTGCCTTCTGTTGCTTCTTCGCCAGTTTGATCTATTTCATTAAACATGTTACTGTTACTCCTTTTTCTTGTTACAGTATGAAAACTCTTATTTGGAAACAGAGTTGGATTTCCAGCCCTACACTGCTACGCTTTTACAGATTTTGGCGAGCAGATTTACACCATGGTAAATAGGGGGGTTTATGGAACATTCTGCATGTGAGTTATAATCTCAAAGTTCAACATAAAAATAAATGAAAATGCTAAAAATATGGTGATAATAAATTGTAAAAATAAAGTTAAAATACCAACCTGCTGTAACACCTCAACTGAATTGATCTCAGGTTTCTGAGAAGATTCTTTTGAGAGGTAACATCGCATTTCAGCCAGCCTGAGTTTCAAATCCTTCTTTAGCTGCCAGACAGGAGCGAAAGTGTTTGTTTGATGAGTGTCCCTCTCCTTGGACAATTTCTGCTCTGCATGAAACATAAAGCTTTCTCAAACACACAAAAAATGTTATGCAGCACCATGCTCTGTGAATCTAAACCTGTCAAGGCAGGGATTTAAAACCCAAAACAAACAATCAAGATAATGCTGACTATAAAAAAAATATTAAGAAATTAATAAAAAATCCTTACCCAAGTCCCTCAAATCAAAAAAGTTGTTCTTATGGCTTTCTTCATCAAGAAAAGTCTTCATTTCTCCTTCTGCTTTTTGCCTGAAGGAAATGAACATGTGTTTCGAAGAAGCTTTAATGTCTTATTCATTACATTTGCAAGAATGATGAGCTTCAAACACTTCAACAATTAAATAAAAAAGGGGATTCTTTGCCTGGGAAGGTATGAAGTAAAGAACTTGGACACAAAGAAGAAGGCACAAATGCTTTTGTTAGTCTGTGTCTATAAAGCACCCAGGGTAATAGACAAGAGCACTACAAATGCTTCCTGTTGTAAGTGTGAGCTCAACACACGCACCTAGAGGCAGACTAAAGGAATTAAAAAGCATCTGAAAACTTTGGATACTCTTACACAGACACAGCCTTCAGATGCTGCTGATCGACTGAACAGCGACGAGCCCAGCACCAAGAGGTTCTGAGAGCAACACCCGCTGTTCTCCCCTCCCTCAGGTGAGATCTTCGTGTCACAGACCCCTCTCCAGGCAGGTCACAAACTCTCATGCCCCACACAAAAATACCTTCACTTCAGGTATTTTAATAGCTTTTTCTTAATGTCCCTTGAATCAAGTATGGCAACCCAAAAACTCCGTCTGCTGAAGTCTCTTTAGTAATCACTCATTCAGATTCCTCAGTTCTTACCTGCTCTCAGCCAGTCTTTTGTGCTCTTGCCACCACACATGACGATGCTGTTTCAGCAGCATTTGCTCTTTGCTAATTTTTGAAACTTGCTCTGTTTTTTTAATCTGCAGGGAAAATTAAAGCTTGTGTTTTGAACATGTTCAGTAGCTTTATCAAATGCCTTCATATGGAAACTTTTAAATACAGAATGATGAACATAAGAGCTTTTTTAAAAACTGTATTTTTCTAAAGAGCAATGGGCTCAAATGTAACCAATTTTCATTGAAAAAGTTTGTTGCATTTCAAATCACAATTAATTAGAGGAGAAAGTGAAAAAAATGCAGTCCATTTTCTTCTTTCCTTTCCTATCCCTATTTCCCGAGAGGTAAAGGTGGGGAAAGATGAGCAGGAGAACAAAAAACATACTTTCTTACAGGTGGGAAAATGAGAGAGTGAAAGTATGTCAAGAAACAGAATTTCAAAAATGTATTACTTAAAAAGAGTGTTTTTACAAAATCTATCCAATTATAGAGGCTCTCATACTGTCTGAGGGCTTCACAAAAACACTGCTTCACACTTGAGATAAAATAGGAATACTTGCTTTCGAAACAGATGGAGTTGCTACTTAAACCAGAGGAAAGGCTGCCAGGGGAAGCTGCTGGAGTGGCAGCCAGATGACCCTGGCCAGCCGACAAGGAAGGAAAAAGCATCAGGAGCCTGTGGCTGCCACACTGCCCAGGACAAGTGGCTTCCTCACCCTCCTGATCCTGACTCTCTGGCCTCTCAGTGCTCCCTGAGGACAAAGCTGCTTTCCTGCCCTTCTCGTTGTGCTGCTTTGCCATCACGTTCCTCCAGAACACCAGTCTGCATCCCAGAGGCTCCCACCTCTGTACATAAAATTTAATATGCTCCTGAAATGATTTTATAGCAACAGCAATGCCATTTATGTATAACTGCTGCAATACTACCTTTTTTCCTGTTGTGCTGTCTTTTTATTTCTTAAGCAGCCAACAACTGATTTAGCACTTGTTTCTTTGGTTCTACCTCGAAGTAGAGTAACACAGCTCTTCAAAATGTGGATGGCTTGAATCAGCAAATAAAAGCAGTAGGTGGGAATGCATACTAGTCTCTCTGGAGCTTTCACCAGATATATTTTACTACCCACTCTTTTGGAAAATACTTGAGAAGGTGAAAAAACAAAAGAAAGATGAAAAATTGAAGCTTGAATGAATTCAGTAGAATTTCGTATTGCCAATCCATGAAGAAATATCTGCCAGAATTTCTGATATATGATACCAACATGCACTAAAGGAAGTAATACTATAAAGAAAGTATGGGTTCTTTTTCCCTCATTCACTGTCACCCTTCTCTAGTACTAAATAAGGCTCCTGTTGTCTTTACTCCTTGAGATGTTCTGCACCAATTTTTACCTTTCTGTCTAGCTCTACATTTACATTTTTCGGCTACTAAACACCTTTAATCTTCTTAAGATCTACCTCAGCTTGACTTTTGGAAATCCTCACTTCATATTTTTTGTTTAGCTTCTTTTCTGGATCAACCTTCCCTTCCCATTTAATCACACAAATTCTTCATTGCCTCAAGGATGATGTACTAAGTTTGGGTGAATTTCCTCAAAGCAGTCAAACACAAACTTTTCCTGTCTTTTGAGGAAGCAGAATCTAGACATATTTTGCATCCCTGACTCAAGGAAAGTCCACAGATTGAATTAACACATCCAACGCACAGTATAGCTATGATAAACTCATATTTGACCCCCTTTGGCTGAACGTGGTTACGTCAATTTGTTATCCCTGTTCATTCTCAGATTCCTTGGGGCAGGGAAAAGAAATATGATCACTAAATTTCAAAAGCATTCACATTGCAAATAAAACAAAATTCATACCTTTAACTGAATTTTTGCAGAGACCATTTTTGCCTCTGCAGCGAGTTCATGCAGATGTTTGTAGTCAACAGGTTTGTACTTCTGGCTGCAAAGAGCATTTCTTGCCGGAACCAACAAATTTTCTGGTTATCATATAAAACACATAAGGTCATTTCAAATTCTTGGGAAATAATTTAAGTGATTCATAAAGTGAAAGCATTATAGATAGTAATTAGAACCAATGTTTTAAACATAAAGTTTCCATAACAATATTGTTAGTTGGTGAATGAGAATTTGAAACAAACAAACTAGTAGAAATTATATAAGAAACACTAACCAGTTGTCTGTTTACAAAAAGCTAATTTTAAATGTAAGGTTTACATGTGAATTTAGTTATTAATTAATTTTTAACTGCATTTATTGGCATTGTAGTAACTTCTAATAGAGAAATACCTAAGTTTCAATAGCTGCATTCTTGTTGCACTGATTGGAAAACTGCCTCAATGTTTATTGTAACCTATGGATTGAGCAACAGGAGTAGTTTTTGGGTTTTTTTCTAAGAGGTATAAAAACTACCAATCCCACGCACATGGAATGAATTGCAGTTCCGTTTCCCACTGAATCTCCAGCCATGCAGACCAGCAGTCACACCAGAATGAATCCACAAAATCAAGACTGCAAATCCTGCCTGAACAGGATTTGTCGACAGAACAAGAGGAGCAGGTACAGAGGACCCCCCTCCTCATGGACCTTTCCTGGCTCACTGACCCGTGCCAGGCTCCCATCAGAGCCCAGCAGGCTCCAGCCCCCTCCTCACAGACCTGTCCCAGCTCACTGACCTGTGCCAGGCTCCCATCAGAGCCCAGCAGGCTCCAGCCCCCTCCTCATGGACCTGTCCTGGCTCANGTCCCCAGGTGCCCAGGCTGTCCCCAGGTGCCCAGGCTGTCCCCAGGCAGTGAGGACACAGCATTGCACAGAGGGGGGACGCCTCCTCCTTCCCTCCCACCTGCCAGTCCTGCCTTCCTCACCTCTCATCTGCTCCACACCCCGGTCACTCCACTGAGTCAGTGTTCTGCTAACCAGGCTATTCATTTGATCTCGTATTATGACTTCTAAAAAATTCTCTATATACTTTACACAAAAAGTGTTCAGTGGGCTTAGTCTACTAATTTCTTCCATTTTATCCCTCCTATGAGCTTAGTACAAATAGTCTCCTTTTTCCCAGTTTTTCGATCTTTAGGCAGCTTTGTTAAGTGCCCCTTGTGGGCTTTTATTCCCATCCATCCAAATTTAAAGTTCTCATCCCTAAGTCAGCAAGAATCTGTGTGAAGAGTTTTTGTTTTTTTCTTCCTGAGATTTCTTACAAAATTGTCCAGCAGAGAACATGGAACATCATTCCATGTTCAAAGAAGTAAAAGCTTCAAAGTGAAAAGTTCCCCATTCCATTTTTCCTCCTAAGCCCATTGCTGCTGCACTACAGCTCTGAGGGCCCTCCTGGTCTGCCAGGAGCCACATCAGGCACTGACATCCCTGTCACACGAGCAACAGCAGGGCCTATCCATCTGAGATTAACTCCAAAATCAGGATTGTGTCACGTAGGATGCAAACTTTGTATTTAAAGGGCTACATATTTTCTGTGCCTTGTATTTCACAAGGAAAACAAATTTTATATATATACACATATGAATAAAAATATAAAATACTGAACTTTCACATTTTAAAATGTCTTTTCACAGTTTTCTATAATACACATTTTCTAAAACCTGAGGTACAATTACAATTGTAAATGAACTACCTGAACCTTTGCCCCCGCACTGTGAAGCCCTCATGCACAGACACTCAGTCCCTTTGCAGAAGCTAGGAAGCTTACAGGGATAAGGAATGGGCCTTTTCCTCTCAACCTGTGCTTTAGTTTTCTTTAGTAGCGAAATTGGCCATTAGGTTTCCACATTCCCTATTAAGCCCCGTGGCTGGAAGTACCGTGTCTGACACGGGGTTTTGCAAGGGGTAAAAGGCAAAATAAATCCTGCAGAGCCACCCCATGACCTCCTTCAAGCCTCCCCCGAGGATTTTCATTTGCTACGTGCCTACACAAAGCCTGACAACAGGACCTCACTGGGGAAGGATTTTTCCCCGTCCCCCTGCTGGGCAGTCCCCCAGGCCAGGCAGTGACCGGGCACTGAACGGATGGGAACAGCCCTGTGCAGAGCAACCTGGGAGTCCTGTGGGGACAAAACTGGACCTGCACTGGCACGCTGCCCCTGCAGCTCAGAAAGCCAGCCTGGGCCTGGCCTGCACGAAAGGCATCACCGGCAGGTGCCAAGGGAGGCGGCGCTGCCCGTCTGCTCTGTGCCCGGAGCTGCAGAGAACGCCCCGCTCCCACATCCCTGCACAGCAGGACAAAACCTGGTCCAGAGGAGACCACGGAAACGGGCAGAAGGCTGGAGAACAGCCCGCTCCCACATCCCTGCACAGCAGGACAAAACCTGGTCCAGAGGAGACCACGGAAACGGGCAGAAGGCTGGAGAACAGCCCGCTCCCACATCCCTGCACAGCAGGACAAAACCTGGTCCAGAGGAGACCACGGAAACGGGCAGAAGGCTGGAGAACAGCCCGCTCCCACATCCCTGCACAGCAGGACAAAACCTGGTCCAGAGGAGACCACGGAAACGGGCAGAAGGCTGGAACATCTCTCCTGTGGAGACAGGCTGAGACAGGTGGGAATGTCTGGCTAGAGGAAACTCCAGGGAGATTTATTGCAGCCTCTCAACATATAAAGGGGGCTTACATCAGAAACAGAAAGACTTTACCAGGACCTGTAAGCGACAGCACGAGGGGCAACGGTTTTAACCCGAAAGGAGGGTGGATACAGACAAGAACTAAGGAAGGAATTCTTCCCTGTGAGGACAGTGAGCCCCTGGCCCAGGTGCCCAGAGCAGCTGAGTCTGCCCCTGGCCAGGCCAGGCTGGACAGGGCTTGGAGCACCCTGGGATAGCAGAAGGTGTCCCTGCCCATGGCAGGGCCTGCAACTGGATGAGCTTTACGGTCCCTTCCAACCCAAACCATAACCAGACTGCTATAGCAGCTCCTACACGAGGCTATTAATTGTAGAGTGTTTCATAAACAGTTGATAAAACAACTAAACTTGAACATGACAGCATACATACCTCCACCACTATCCTTACGAGCTGAAAACAATGTTCCATGGTCCAGTTCACCCATTTTTGTTTTATATGTATTTTTATACCTGTTGAGAAACAGATGTTTGAGAGTAGCAACATTGTGAATGCAATCTAAAAACACTTTCAAAACTATCTATTGTTTTCTGAGGAGAGCTACATCTCACTAAAAATGTAATTAGACAAATTTCTCAAGTTCATCTTTCATTTTAGGAGAGACTTCATGTGCCTCATATCATTTAACAGCCAAGAAAACAAAGTATTATTTCCTTGATGAATCCATCATGCTGTGACATAGCTCATCTATTCTTTGGTTTGTGCTTTTCAAAATATTAAGAGTTCCTTGACCCAAGATCAGGTTTTGAGGCATTCTTTGCTTATAGAAATAAAGTCTGAAAAGATCACTCTTTTCCTGTATTTACAGACTGTCTAGGTCTCTTTAAGCATCTCTGCAGTAACACCTGTGGAACCAAGTCAGTTGTTTCGGCAGCAGTGGCTCAGCTCCTGGTGAGCAGCATGTATCAAGTAACCACATCATCATGGGACAAATGTGACATTTCAGATGCAGTAAGTTACACAACAAGGTAAAAAAAAAAAACCTCTTTCATGTCTCAAACCCCTTACTTACACCATAATTAAGCATGCATTAGTGTCATCCCAGATCTTGCATAGGAAAAAAGAAATAGATCCACCTGAGGTGTTTCAGCCGAACGGAATCAACCAGAGTCACACCAGAACGGGGATGGCCATGTCCAACGAAGCTTTGCGTGAGCCCTCTCCCTCAAACCCAGCCATACTGCGCCAAAATTCCCTACACACAAAATTCCACTCCTTTGCCATACCTTTGACACTTGCCTGGTCCCACAGAAAGCAGCAACACAGCAAATAGGAGAGCAGCAAAATCTGTTCATTTGTGGAGTTACTTCCTCACTGTTCCAGTGAGCTGAACTAGTTTATCCCTACAGATTCCAAGGATGGCACAATGCAACAGGAAGGTAGGAAGAGCAGCAGAAGCAATGTAAAGGGAGCTACTCTGACAGAGAGCTATTAGTGTCAGTCAAATAAAAATGTGAGAGTGCAACTGAAGATGGTTAACACCGTGCTTTCTCGTGAGCTACGTTTGACATTCTGCATTGCAGAATCATCAGAAGCAAGTGAAGGGTAAAAATCCAGGTTAGATGGACAAGAGTTCAACGAATGAGCTTCCAGTACCACTGCAAACACAAGGTAAGTGTGGTTACAATTACAGCCAATTCCACACACACAGCACTGCCCCTGCAGCTCAGCCAGGGAGGTTAATCCTGTCCACGGGAACTACACAAGTGACAAGGCAAGGACAATCCATGACCACCAGCCTTTGTTCAGAGAATCCCCCATGACCAAATCAAGCACAGAACAGGCAAATGCTCATTGCTAAAATGTGACATTCCTCAGTATTGCTTCATGCATATTCTCCAGGGTTATTTAGCAATGCCACCAGACTGTCCGATGCAGGCCAGATAACACCTGTCTTCAGCCAAGAGTGGCCATTCACTAACAATAAAGGGATCTTTGCAAATCTGTCCTGAAAGTAATCAGCAGCATTAATTACTGTAGCTTAACTACTTGTAGCTAGTCAGAAGCTACATCGACCATCATCATCTGACCACAAATACTGAAATTAAAGATACATGAAAGTCAGAAAATAGGCAAGGGAGTTCGCTGCCCTTTCGAAACATCAACATGCATTTTACAATCTAATAGTTACCAGCAAAAAAATTAACAGTTCTGTCCCAAAATCTACACCTCCCTTGAAAGAAGAAAGGAAGGAAAATGCTAGTACATTCATACTACTGATTCTGTTACTTTTCTGCTTGCAGCAAGTATTTGATTTCAATTTGTAACCATACAATACTGCCAAATTCACCCAGATAAAGGAGGCAATTCTCCATATCAGAAGAAACTATGGCCCATTTGTCATGCTAATGTTTTGTCTATACATCAACTTATCTACATATAATTCCCTAACTGCATATATACTTTGGTTGGAATAGATTTTTTTTAAAATTGAATTACTTATATATGTAAAGGTTTAAGGCAGGGATTTACATAACAGTAAAGTATGGGATTCACCTTACTTATTTCTTCAAGATAAACAGTCTTTGTGCAAATATTGCTTCTTTTTCCCCAAAGACAAAATATAATTTTCTGCTTCTTCCTACAAAGGTCAGGTACACACAGGCTTACCTTTCTGTTTCTTGGAGAAGCCACTGGAAATATAACTGAAACAAGAAATACTTGATCACCAACACACAAATCTTTAAGCTACAGGCTGAGCAATTTCAAAAGGCATGTAAAGGAAATTCCTTTTATTCAAGGAATATTGTTTACAAATCTGTAAATTAGGTTTAGTTTAGTATCCCTGGTGTTAATTCCCTTAGATTTCCAGCCTCCAAAATCTTCTTCTTGGGAGGAGGGGAAAGTAGGCATGTCATGAAATTCTGTAGTTTTAAAAGAGAACAGAGAGGGAATCATTAAAAAAAAAAGAAAAAGTGAAACTCTGCAAGCTGGCATAATTTCCCATGGAATTCTATAATATTCAGTACTTTCTAGAAAGTCCAGTGCAATTATGTGACAATATTCCACTGAATTAATGTTCCACAGCCATTAATGTTGAACAGGAAAATTTAAAACACTAACAATAAAAGCTCAAATCTTTTGCTGAATTTTACCCTCCCCTTGAAGAGTAAATACCTGAATTTAGAGAAAAGGGAAAGCATCAGAAGCATCATATTGAAATTCCTTATTTTAAAGCTTTTTTGATTGCGGTTTCTTTCTTAGAAATATTGTAAGTCGTCACAATCCACAGGCTCAGTCAGGAAGATGTGAGTATTCAACTCTGGCTTGGTGTTTCTGTCACCCAATTGAAATTGTTAGTAACACAAGAATGGAGAGTAGCTGCACCAAGTCCCATCCTATCCCATCAGGTATGGCCTGCAGGTGCATGGGAACGAGACAAAAAGGGGCAGAGCCCTCACAAGGATCCTGACCCGGCACAGCCGCTCCGCAGCGGAGCCACTCCAGCTCTACAGATCAGCAGCACCGTTTTTAAACAGCACCAACTTCTCCTGAGGGTTTGGTATACTAAGGCCAATATTTACACAGCAACGTTGATTTTCTTTAGCAGAGATATCAGCAGGGCTACCACATTCCGAGACCCTACAAACAGAAATAAATAAATCTGCACTGCACTTGCAGCAGATTGCCTGCACACGCTTTACGGAATCACGTGGGCTTTTGAGATTTGTGCCAGTCCAGTGGCAGCAGCTTCAACCAAGCTGCCAGAATTCTTCAAATTAAAAGCAGGAAAACATATCTACAAAGAAAAACACATGGGATAGTCCTAAATACAGAGTGGGCTGCCAAATTTCCTGGCCAAGCCAAAAGGAGAGAATTTGTACCAGTGAAAATGGCTTGGCTTTGCCTCCTACCACTTGCGGCTCTGGGTACCCCATTTCCCCATGCTTGAGCTGGAGAGGGAATTCAGTGGTATATTTAAGTACAGTGGTACCAGACAAAAAATTTGCCCCAAAAGCTTTCTGATTGTTGTTTTCATGTGGTTGGTCTTTTGAAAGGGGATTCAGGCCTCCACCTTCAGTGTCCCCACCCTCTCTCCTGAGCTCAGTGCCACAGCAGTGCTGCTTCCCAGCCTGGGCAGCGCTCACAGAGCTCAGGGCTCCCAGCACCACTCGGAGGAAATCCCTCTGATCCAGAGCTGCCCGGGCAGGCAGGAGAGCAGTGATTCAGCAATTTCAGAGCATAAAATCTACTTCTACTTTTCTTTCCCGCAAGCATAACCCAGGGAAAATTGGATGTAGTGGATTTTTTTCTACTTCCTCTTGCATTTCCATTCTAGTTCATGGAAAGTGACACAAACATTTCGGAAGGTATCTTAGTTTTGAAGAAATCAGATTTTGCACCTAGCAGGGCTTTAAATCACCTTCATCCTTTGCTTTTTGAAGAGACTACTGGATTTCTGTATTTTATAACCCCAAAAGTGTAATTTCAAATATCTCAATGCTCTCATTAAATTCTGGGAGCTCTTAATATTTCTCCTGGGTGTGGAGTCAGTATCAAAGGGGAAAGGAAATCAATTTAGGGTGAGGCTTACTGTATTTACATCATAAAGAGGCTTTACAAAGATAGAATTATTTGTAGGTTTAAACCCAAAAAATCTAACTGGGAGGTGGGTAATTCTGGGGGTGCTTGCTCAACCCCTGTCCTGCAAGCCTCCTGTCAGCTTCAATCGAAGTCTTGCACTGAATGAATACTGCGTCTTGCAACCCAGACTTCACATTCCTCATGAAAATTATTAATTTTTAAAGGTTTGCAGCTGCTTGAACAGAGCTAATGAGTTACAGCTAATGATTTTTTTCCTATACACCTATGTGTTCTGGAATCTAAAATACTTAAAGAGTAGAAATTTCAGTAACAGTTGAGCATTAAACACCTTTGCCTTCACAGAGTACAACAGAATAACTTAAATTTGCGTATCTCCTTTCTAAGGGAAGATTATTCAGTAAGTAGTACCCTTCAGAACAAGAGTAACTTCACTTCCCTTGCCCTGGTACTCATAGTTGCCTTGGGAATAGGTTTGTTTCTGTTTCTTTTCCTTTATGAACGTAAAATGCAGCTTGAACCAAACACATTATCACCTACCTGGCCAATCCATTTATTATTTGTGACCAGAAAGATTAAGAAAAGATTCCAGAAGATTAGAATCTTAGCATTTAAAACACTCTTTGGAACACAGCCACAAGGAAATCTGGGTACCGTTCACAAGAGGAAAGGACCATCCCTTCCTTAGAGCATTGTACCTCAGTGGTTAGGGATGAAGAGGCATGATGGAGGAAAACCTGGGTTTCCAATGCCCTTCCTGAAGGGTCTCCTAAGTGCTGGAATTGCAAGGATTCCCATATAACAGGTGTTGTCTTTTCCATACCAGCTAAGGGATAGTCTACTCTGAAGATTTTTGAACAGCGCATACATCGCGCATCCAAACACCCTAAACCAAAATGAGATCCTGTAACGAGTGTGAAATCCAAAGCACTTTATCCAATAACAAAAAGCCAGGCATTGCTCCACAGCAGGCAGGCCAGGCCACACCTCGGCTGCTGCTCCCGAGTGGGGCGCACAAAGCTGTCCGTGCTTTGTGCCCCACACCATCACATCCTCCCAGGAGGACACCCAGACAGGCCTGTCCGAGCACGGCCGGCACACGTGGAGCTGGCCAGGCCACCGCTGGATGCAGGCTCCAGCCCAGGGCAGCACGGGCTGAGCCCTTGCTCCCTCCACTCTGCCACCAGCAAGGTGCTCCAAGGCCTGGGGAAGCACGTGTGTGTCTCCAAACACCCACAAGACGATGACACTTAAGGCTGGATCTGTTCTCAGGAGCAAGCAGGACAGGCTGGAGCAGAGTGCTCAGGTACCTGAGAGCACGGAGCGAACACGGAGCGAGCACGGAGCGAACACGGAGCGAACACGGAGCCCCTCCTGTCTCCGTCGGCTCAGGAGCTGTAACGCACAACAAAATCGGATCAGGTCCTCACAGCCAGGGAAGCGCTTCCCTCCTACCCCTGTGTGCTGACCAGGGTGGCATTTCCACTAAGGACACCACCTCCATTGAGTCTGAGCCTGCAGACTAAGCAGCAAGGGAAGGGCAAAGGAGCATTTTAGCTGGGGAACTGACAATCAGACAACTTAGCAGAGCTGGAGGAAAGCTCTAAAACAAGGAAAAGAGTTGCATTAGGGAACTCCACCAATTAGCATTACATGCTGCACAATTACACAGGAGGATGCAAACTGTTCCTCTAAGTATCAGCAATACCTATCCAAGTTGGACATAATGGGCAGCACCTTGCAAAGACAAACCTAGACTTTCCCTGGTGGGATTTCCAGGCTAGCGTCTGGTTATTCTCCTGCCTTCCCCATCAGCTCACAATACCTGTTCCAGTACCTGTTGATCACGGTCAAAAGCAACAGCAAGGGATTTAAAAATAAATTAAAAGAAAACCAGATCAGGGTGAGGAACTTCCTCTGGATAAAGAGAAAGGGGGGTACCACCTGACAGTTTCATTACTACACCATACCTTTAGTAGGGTTAAGATTTTATTAGGTTAAATGAAACAAATCAGGATGAAGAGACATTTCAAATTTACAAGTAACATAAAAGCCAGATGAAACATCTGTCTTTAGAAAACTAACTACACAAGGAGTTGACAATCCAGTTTCTCACAAGCTTAAAAGAAATTCCAGTTCACTGCTATAGAGAGCCAGTCATCCTCCTGCCTGCTTTTTTTGGTTTGTGACCATTCGAGCACTGGTCTACTGATAAACTTGGGAAGGGAGTACTACAGCGACTCTCATCTACACTGGATAATGAAGGCAAAAATAACATTGATGAAAAATTTGGAGTACTCAAAAGCTCTAAGAAGATTGGATCCATCACAGCCACTCCACTCTATTAAAACCTTTTATTACTGTTCCCTGCGCAGCTGCCGCATCAGCGTCATTCTCCTGTATTACACATTTTGGGAACCATCATCCTAATCTGGGTCCATCTGGCCAGCTTTAAATGACAAGCTTCTGAAACAAGAAACACTGTCCTTTTTGAAAAATAACTATGGATACTAGTAAGATTAGCAGCAGCAGATCTACCACTCTAGGCCATTTATTTATTTATTTATGTATTTGTCCATTTGGCAAATTGTTAATATCTTTTCTTTCTACTGACATGTTTCTGATTTAATGTCAGTATTTGAACGAAACTTCACGCATATTGACCCTAGCTTCACCTCCTTTCAAAAGAAAGCAAGAGAACACATCTCAGGAACTGAACTGATGCAAAAAAACCCCATTACCAGCCATTTTCTGTAATTTAAAGGCTACTGTATTTGATTAACCAAATCCTTATTCCCTTCTAACCAACCCATTTCTCTCTTCCACAATGATGTCATACATTTGTATTTGATCTCAGCCTTTCACAGACATTATTTTCTCTTATCACAAATTCAACACCATGACCTCACTAAAACACTGAAAATGAATGCTAAGATGGTTCTGGAAGTATCTATATAAACCTGCATTTTATCTTCAGTAACTAGCAAATGTACTAATCAAAATGATAAAGGCACTGCCAGCTAAATATATTTCTGTTTTAATGCAGATATATCTAGAAACTTCTCTAATACTATAAAAGTCCATCTAGGCCAGAATTCCAACACCCTACCTCAAAGCTTTGCTCAAATTTCAATGCAGACTCTAGGCTGGGAGTCTTGATGCATTTTAGAAAGACAAAGTACAGAAGATCAACCAGCTGCCAACTGAATGCCCCGTACATAGAAACCTGTCCCCCAAGAATGTAAAGTCAGCTCTGCCTACAGCCAGACACAGCTAAATCTTTTAGCAGCAGTAAAAAACACGAGGTTTATCAATTCTCTTTTTCTGCTCCTTCTGACAACTTAGTTATTTCACTTTTAGGAACTCTTTTAAGCAATAAGAAAGGTGACCTCTTAAAAGATTTCGTCTCCAATTCAACAAAACTCTTCAGTGCGTTCTTAATGTCAGCCCTTGCTGGTGCCTGAGGTATGTGACCTACGTTTATTCTGACATATGAGAATAGCCAATATTGAGGCAAGATCCTCCTTCCCTTCATTTAAATGGAAATTAAATTCCCCAGTGTCAGCCAGCACTCCCAGAGGAAGCAAAGCCTGGTGCTGGCCACAGGCTGCTCCTAGGGATGAGTCAGGTCCAGTCCCGGCCCCGGTCCCACAAGTGAGTGCTCCCATTGAGTGTAACCAGTAACTTTAAAGGAGCCTTATTGCACTGTCTCGATTCAACAAGACATTTGCATATACAAATCTTTGTAGATTTGGGTCAGCAGTGCCATTTTTTCCTCCCAGCTAAAGTGCTGCTCATCAACAGAAGGGCAGAAGGATTTGTGTCTGGGAGGCGCAGGGCTTAATGACACAGACATGCCTTTTGAAACAAAACTTCTTGGGCATGTTTTAAATTGGTTACGTTATTAAATGGAAAAGTCAATAATATGAATCAACTCTTCACAAAACACAATTTAATAGCATGGTCAATGACAGTATAGCAGGTGCTCTTCAGGTTTGGGCAAATGAAGGACGCAGAATCCTGGGACAGCAGGTGTTACAATCCTCTCGGTGGCTCAGGTAATGTGCTACTGGGTGTACACCACTGAAAAACAGAGCTGAACCATGAACTTACCGAAAACTTGGAACATAGCATCAGTGGGAACTTGGATTATACATTAGGACAGATGTTCCCAAAAAATATGACACATATGAAACTATGGGAAAAATCCCCAAATACGGATGTCCCTTCTTCTCTCTGCTTTCTTTTGAATATCTGGCAATTTCTTGAATATTTTGTGGAAGGCTTTTCTAAAAGATTTTAAAGTTTAATGGCAATATTAATTGCTTAGCTACTGCATGTTTTCATTTAAAGTAAAGGAATATTAACACACAGCTGTTGGACCCTCTGATCCCAATTCTTGTTAGGGAAAAGAGGCAAAGACTCACTCCCATTGTAGGGTGTGGAGTACAAACAACAAACAAATAATGAGCTTGATCCCTTAATCAGATCCTTTCTCTTCTAGTTGAACTAACTATCTGAAAATGGCACCCATCCAGAACGCGTTAATCTTGCAGCAGTCAATCCTTTCCCCAGGAAGAAAAGACACTGTATAATACTCGTATCATTCAGTGTGAAAACAGTTTCTAGAGAAGTCCCATTGTTTGATTGTAATTTAAATTTACATTCCCCTAAAGAAGAATTATAGATCTGTTTGAAATAAAGTCAGGTCTCAGAAATGGTAGCTCCTGAAAGAGATGTAGTCCTTTTTGTCTATGATAATCTCATTACTTCCTCATTAAGTAAAACTTAATCCAAAGTAGGAAGATCAATCTGAGTAACACTTAAAACAATCAGCTTCATGGACTGCTCTGTCACACTGCAGGGGCAGGGAACAGCTCATCTGCTTTCTGAGGATCTGTATGACACAAGGGAACTCTATTCCCCCTCCATTCTTTGAACATTCTTAGAAAATCCAAGACAAAATAAACTTTAGGAACATAGACAAAACAGTGAAACAAGCAGATAAAAGACAGAAGGTAAATGTTTTAGACATTGATAAGTTGACATAAAAAGGATAGGAAATGAAGTCACCCACATCACCTTGGATCAAGTTAGATGGCATTTTATGTTGTTTTGTTTTGAACAAAGCATGCACAGTCCATTTTCAGTGACCAAATGCAGCTGGCCTGCTGCAGTCAGCACACCTGGTAATTGCAAGGTTTACATGAAAGAGAGGATGAAATGAGAAAATCCTCTGATGCTCTGAGTAGTTAATTATCATTGAGCAGGTGGGGTTGGAATGATCTTAAAGCTAATCCAGTGCCACCCCCTGCCATGGCAGGGACTCCTCCCACTGTCCCAGGCTGCTCCAAGCCCTGCCCAGCCTGGCCTTGGGCACTGCCAGGGATCCAGGGGCAGCCCCAGCTGCTCTGAGCAATTCGTGGCATGTGGCTGGACAAAGCAGGACAAAATCCTGCTTTGCTGAGCTGAAGACAAAAATTCCAAGGCATCATTTACAGACTTCTTCTGTATTTGAACAGAAGAGACTTACAGAGTTTTGTTCTATATTTTTTAAATTAATGTTCTATCTAGCTTTCTATTTATTACGTCCATGTACAGCAAAAGCTAGAAAATGAAACAATATGCTCAAATATATGAAAGATTAATTGGAAGAGGTAAGGCTGAGTTATCCATTATAGGACCCTACAGTTTTCTCCATTAGTGAAGAAATAATAAATGTTTAGGTAAATTGGCCTGTGGCTGCCTGGCACATAAAGCATACCTGCTATTGGCTAGGCTGGGTGGAAAGGGTTTTTTGGAATGGCAACTCACCCCTCTTCTGCTCTGCATCCATCAGATAAAACACGTAAATCTATAGAATTCACTTAGCACAACAGAAGCAAAGATGCTGTAACAAAAAACTGTAGAGAATCATCATTCCCTGCAATATAACAAAGTACCTGGGCTTTGCACTTCTTAACAAGAGGCAGGATTTGCACTGTAGCACAGGAATTTCAAAGATGGATTGCATGTATAACAATGCTGGGCCAATGGAATAAAGATGCAATTTTATGGGCAGGATTAGTTAAGGAGTTAGACCTCAAAGGGAGCTGCAGCAGAACAGTGTGCTCTGCAAGAAGCATCACATGTACTAAACCATCAGATACTGAAACAGTCAATACTGAGTAGTAGCAGAATTTCAGTGGAAGACAGCTAGAGAAGCTCAGAGTAGGTGGAAGTCATTGAATCAACTTAAAAAAAAAAAAAAGACTAAAACCTACTGAGGACTGGGCTTAAAAAAATGGTGCAACGTATCTGGTTTCCAGTTGTTAAATCACAGCCCCACTACTCTTCAGATAAACCAACTGATGTGATCCTGTTTCTAGTGTTGCAAAATGCACAATTGGAAATACACAGTTTAAGATTCTTGATAGCTTAATTTTCTTTATCTAGCTACATCTCAGGTTTTCTCAAAACAGGAAGAGAAACAGGAGTCCAGTTCCTTGTTTTATGGAATTAAAAAGGTAATTTTAAGTTGTCCTCACCTTTTGCACATGCCTCTGTCTTAACTCATGCCTTCCGCATAGTATTTTAAATGAAAGCATTTCCACCTACCCCATTTTCATGCTAGCTTTGTTACTCATGCTTTTTACTTAGAAAAAACCCAATCTGTGTGGAAGGGTTCCCTGCCCCACTGCCAGAGGCCCCTTCTTCACAGCTCTGCTGACCAATTTCTGCAAGCATTTCCTAACGAACTGCAGGCAGAAGTCAGCTGGCTTAGTTTATGTTGTTGGCAGTACAGTTTATCAGCACTTCAAGAACATATGACTCTGTTTGAATAAGTCCAATTTCTCCTTAAGCCAAGACACTTTTCCCTGCTTTAGCCTATGAGAAGCTGTGGCTGTCTGGAGCTGTAGCCATCTGCACACTTAAGGTTACACTTCAGAGCAATTCTGCATCTCACCTGCCCAAGCTCCCCAGATCACCACCCACCCCAAGCTGCAGGTGAGACACAGCCAGGGCAAACAGCCATGGGGCAAAGACCCTGAGGGAGCAGGACCTTGTGAGGCAGTGCTGGCACCAAAGACTCTGTGTCACTGTCCTTTAAGCCAGCCCAGACGATTTTTGTCTGAGTAGTGTCACAGGAATCAGAGCAGAACATTTGTCTGCAGCCTATGAGAGAAAAGCCAGAGGGACAGATAATTCATGTGATTTAGGAGCCACTGCAGCTTATTTTGTTAGGAGCATCAGTATGATTTTGTACAGCTATTGCCAGTTCTGCTAGGCCAAATTCCCAGCATTATGTACAGGGAAGCATTTGGCACAACTTCACTTTAAATTATTGCATAATGTTGTCTGATATCCTACTACAAAAAACAACTCATCCTTGTTTGGGGCCTCTCAGTTACAGCCATTAGAAATGTACAGTCTGTAAAGATGAAACAAATCATCTTTTTGCATATACAACTTCTTTGTTGCCCCCTTATTCAAAAGTATGTCTAGATTTCAGTCTGACGTTCTGTATCTGTGGTGTGGTAAGAAAGATTATAATTTGGTTAATTTCTCCACATTTTTGCCAGCTTCAAATATGAACTAGTAAGACTATGGCTAATATTTTTTTTCAGCTTGGGAACTGTAGCAGTTGGTAGAAAGTGCAAAGGATTTTAGCAGGCCTTCCCCTATTCTTGAGGAAATATAAGTACCTGCATTGTCCAGGGCTGGAGTGGTGAGATGTTTTTTTGTTTTTTGTTTTTTAATTTGTCTGTGAGCTTTGGGGGAAGTTGTTGTGGGCTTTGGTTGGTTTTTTTTATGTTGATCCATAACAATTTCTTACAAGCTTAGGACCTGAAAACTCATAGAACAGACCAACTGCTGATCACCTTGTCTTTACTGGACACCCCACTTGGCATTTCCTGCCATCCTCTCTCCAAATAATCCACCTAGCTGTTGCAAAGCTGCCTATTTCTCCACTGCTGGGGCCATGCTACCAGCTGAAACAATATATTGGGACAAGATTCTTGGGGTTTGCCAAGAAAAGGTTACTGAGCTTACAATATGGGTCAGCAAGTTGCTGCTCCTCAAATCTCCATTTTGCTGAAATGGGTATGCAGGGGAAAACATTTCCCGTTCCTGCCAAAAGAGGAGGCCCCCCACTCCCACTGTACACAGCGACTTGCACATTCCTTAGTGCAGGCATCGCAGGCAGGAGCAGTGCACTCAGGAAAATTGATCCAACTGAAAAGATCAAGCACATGTGCTGGGGAGGTTTGTGGGGAAGCTGGATCAATTCTGTGGTGCAGCTCCCTGCACAGCTGCAGGATCCTGCTGCTGGCACTGGGAAAGCTGGAGAGAAATATCATTACAGGGCAGCATTGTCCCTCCCATGGCTGCTGGTTTTGAGGCAGAGCACAGGGGCTGCTCTGCAATCAGAAGGCTGGTGATCATGCTGAGCACTTTGCATGATCTACAATCAAGTACTCCTACTTGATGCTTCAAAGCCATGCAAGAAAAAAAACCAAAAAAATCGCAAACAACCTGGCAGTATCCAAATAGTTTTCCTCAATATTTTGTTTTACCACAGGGAAAGAGTAATCTCTACCCACAGCAGAGCAGTAATTTTAAACAGCACTGTCTGAAACAGAACATTTCTGTAAAAGCCGTCACTGAAAAAGCAAAAGTCAGCCCACCACTTCCTCAGAAATACACCTGTTAGGTGCCGTATCTCCCCAGTCAAACAATAAAAAGCAGGAGAACATTCAGTGCTTTTTATACCAAATGAAATTACAGTTTCAAAATTACCCAAAATCAATTGTATTGTGATTGACTGAATTGCTGTGACATCAACACAATGGCTTGCAGTAACTTTTGAAATCAAATTGTAGGTTTTCATGAGAGGAAAAAACCCCACACATCTAAATAACCCCCCACGTGAGCACTAAACAGCTGCTCATGTGTTCAGTTAGCCTGCCACGAGCATCACTCTCTTCTCCGGGTATTTTTTCCCAAACCTTCATAATTTCAATATCTGGAAGAGATTACAGTTAAAGTGGGTACCATTGAATAGCTTCCAGAAGAAACCAAACTGTTCCCCTCCACGCCCAAAAAAAAACCCAACCCACACCAAAAACAAATAAAAAAACTTCACAAAAACAAAACAAAAAGAAAAAAGAAACAAAGCAACACTAGTTTTGTGACTGATATTTATCACTAAAATTAAAAGATAGGCATGCCAATGTTCTGCAAGGGCTGTGAACATCTTAGAATATATATAAAAAGAAAGATTTGATTATGGATTAATTTCAGAATAGATTAAACAAAGCAGAAAAACATATTAATGACTTGAAATACTGAAGAAGCACAACAGCATCAAAACAACTAGCAAATACCTGTTAACTACACTGCCATCTAAACCATTGGAAAATGAGCACAGTCAGGTTCAAGGCTCCATAGAAAGCAGGGCAGTTCTGAAGGAAAACACGAGACGAGATTTTTATGAATTGCAAACGCAGTGTAATCATGGCTTTGCAAATGACACTGAGAATGAAACAGACCATCTTACTTTCAAGTCACTTTCAGAAGAAGGTGAATAAAAGAAACTGTTTGTTGCTGAATCTGAATTTAAACATATATTTGACAAAGGCCACTATCAGCTAATGGAACAGGGAATCAAAGCATCACTATTCCATGCAGCTCTTTGCATTGCAAAGGTAAAATAGAGTGCCTTTCCAAAGCCTATGTTGTCCCTGTTGGACTCGATGCAGGAATAACCGGGCAGGATTGCTGCACTGGGGCACGCAGCAGTCAATTAGATAATGTATTGGCTGCTCAGGGTGCCAAAACAAATAAACCAGCTAGGAGGGTATGACTAATACCAGATAGAATGAAATACTTTTTCTTCACTGACAGTCTTTCAATATATTTCCAAGTCTGACAGAACCTCAAAATGTTACTTTCAACTCTTTCTATTTCTTTTGTGCCAAACCAAACTGGCTCAAGACCCCTTTCTCCTTCTCAACAGTATTTCTTACCCTTTTCCCATCTCACCCCAGTGGGAAACTCTAGAACACAGACAGACCTTGCAATGCATGGCTCTGCAGGGATGCAGGGCACTTGGAACAGCCTGTTCCTGACCATTCTGGGGGTTACCATCATCCACTTGGCACCAAGCAGAACTGGCAGGCCTGGAGATGGTATTATGTGCCTCCCATGTCCTGCCCATAGCCTATGCCTTCCACAGCCCACAATGACATTCAGGAATGGTTCCATTTACTGGGGGCAAGTAAGCTTCTTCATTTCCCAAAAGCTGTTAGCTGGGGAAGTCAAGCCAGCATGACAATACCCAAATTACACTCGAGACTACACACGAAGACCACTTGAGCCTGATTTGAAGCTAATTTAATTAATCCAGTACACCTTTGGTAGAAGCAACCTTACAACTAAGAAAGGTCACAGCTCTTACATGCGTGCTTTCTCCTCCCTTTATTCTAGATCTAGTTATTTCACATTTTATCTTTCCTTTACTCTAGCTCTCCACTCTCATTTGATGCTTCCCCCACTTATTTTATTTCACACCTCTTTGTTTTACTAAGTTTTTACTGTTATTTCTCTCAGCTCCTGTTTCCCATTTCCTAGAGAGAGACCAAACTCTCCCAAACTATTCTGGTTTGGTAATATTTTACATCTACTTCACATCATATGAATCATGAGATTTTTCAGAGCAGTGAGAAGTTAAGACTCCTGTTTACAGCTGCCAAGTGTTTTCCATGTGGATATCATCATACTGTAGGAGTTCCTACTGCATTATTCCATACAAATAGCAACAAATATCTCAAGGGATTGAATATTTTACCAATAGCCTACATGGTTTCCATGTGGCAGATTACATTCCAAGTGGGAAATTCAGAGAAGGAACTATATGAGTTTAAAGACGACTCTCCAAATATTCAGCTACCTCCTACTTGTTACCTGCAGTTCCTTCTTGAGCAGAGGGTAACAAAGGACACAGTTCCAGCTGCAGCATTAGCACCAATTAAACCACATCACAGGTTCACCTATCCTTATGTCTAAAATAAAACTACAGTCCACCCCATCAAACACTAAGCAGAAAAACTGACCTGGACTGAATAAAACAAGTTAAAATGAGGATACTTTTTTTCATGCTACTTTACAGCAGGCTTTCTACACCATCTCTGTCAATACAACAGGGGAAGAGGGTGAATAGAACAACCTCTTGAGACAGCAAGAGCTGCTCCCTGAATTACACCTCAAACAGGAGCTTGCCTGCAGAAGAGCACCTGGAGCCTCCCTAGTGTGCTAGACAAGTATCAGGAAAAGACAAAACGCGAAAGCATAATAGAATAAATTGAGAACACTTGCACTTCTTGGGAAGATTCAAGTGGCAATGTGGTTTTGGCTCCTTTTTGCCATTTACAGTGCCATCACTGTACTAGTCAGTGAAGTGAAGAGTGTCTGTTGCTATCGCACCTGCACGGCAGGAGGGTGGGAGACGAGGAATAAGTGAATGGAAAACCAGTCACACCTGGGATACACTGGGATAGACAGTTTGGGAGGCTGGGAGGAGACGAACGGCACCAGACAGACCCCCGAAACACACCGGGATGGCCACTTCAGGGTAGGCACGTGATGCAAAAAGTTGATCAAGAATTTGACACACCCAAAGCCTGTCATTGAAACGTTTTACAGCATTTTTAGGGATACTGACTCTTCTCTTCGACATCTGTAATTCCTCACACGCCATCAAGACAGTTCGGCTGCTAGTGGAAGCTTACAATGGAGGGATGCTAAAACACTATGGAAAGCGCTTTCCCGTCTTTCCCAACCACCTGGGCTGGGTCCGCCGGCTCCGAGCAGCGCCGCGGGCTGTCCGTTCTGCCGGCACACCGGCCCCGACACGGCGGGTCACAGTCCCTCAGCACGCGTCCGGGCGGAGGGAGCACGGGGGTCACCGGCTCCGACCTCCCTGCCCAGGCAAGGTCACCGCAGAGCACGTGGCACCGGCTGTGTGCAGACGGGCCCGGCCCCGCCGCTCCGCAAAGCCCCTGGAGCTCCGGGCTGCTCCCGGCTCCGCTCCGCGGCGAGTCCTTCGGCAGGGCAGGAGGCGGCCGGAGCCGAGGGTCGCGCACCCCAGGCCATTGCGGGCACCCCCGCACCGGCCATTTTGCAACGGGCCGCTCCCTCCACCCTCAGCGCCCGCCCCCGCCGCGTTCGGACACTCACCGCGACGGGGGGCACCGGAGGAGCCTCCGCTCCCACAGGCTCGCCCGGCGGAACCGCCCCGGGCACAGCGCGGGTCCCGTCACGCCGCTCCCGGCGGAGGCAGCCCAGGCACGGGTTGGATTGGGTTCGGTTGGGGCCGTTGGGTTGGACCGGGGCCGTCCCGGGCCGTCCCGTCCCGTCCGCGCCGTCTCCACCACACGGCATCGGTAACCACGGCAACCTCAAGTGGCGCCACCATTGGCGGGTTTAACGCGGGGCAGCAGCCAATGGAGCGC
>VZTX01030680.1:0-27057 GCA_013400915.1 Pardalotus punctatus | reverse complement strand
CGCGCCTGGTGTGCCCGCGCGGGGCGGCCGCGGGCCCGGCTGCCGTCCCGGGCTGCCCGGGGGTCCCGGGCTTCGGCTGCCGTCCCGGTGCTCCTGAGGGTCCCTGACGCTGCTGCCGTCGTGATGTTCCCTGGACGGGATTTAAATATGGGTTTTTCACCCTTCGTGTGACCGCAAAACGAGACGCGCTCCCGTCGCCGGGTACCGGGGAGCCGCGGAGCATCCTCGGCCTGCGCACCGGCAGCACGGCGCTTGGGGCTCTAGTAACTTTTTGCGGTGTTTTCCCCCGCTCTCAGCGATCAAAGACACGGAGCTGGGAGCGGAGGAGCCCGTGCAGGATTTGGGCGCGGCGCGGGCAGCTGTGGCCCGCCGGGAGCGGTGCCCGCGCCGGCCGTGGCCGTGCTCGGCTGGCCGTGCCTCGGGCGCGCTGCGCTGTGTGCGAGAGCAGAACGTGCTCTGCAGGTGCCGGTGACCGAGTGCGACTGCCGTGCCTTGGGCTGGGGGAGCTGGGAGATGAAGTCTCGCCACAATAAAATGCATGCTGGTGCTGAACCCGGGCTGTTTCAGCACAGAAAAACCATAGCTGGTGACTCAAGTCGCCTCTGGTCCATTTATCCTCCCGGCTGACGCTCAGGAGGCAACACCAGTTCGCCGACAGAGAACTGAGTGTTTCTGAAGCGCCTCTGTTTGCCCTATAGACCTTTGTACTTTTTTTTTATTTTTTAAATAGCCTCCTGCTCCCTGGTAATTTTACATTAGTCATTGCTTCCAGATTCGACTGTTTGAAGGAAAAGGTGTGGTTGGACTGGGAGCACTAGTGTTGTATGAACTGGCTTTTCAGTTTTTTCAGCATTGTCATTTTTTGATAAATTGGAGTTTACAGGTTAGGAGATGACAAAGATGGCAACGTTTTTCCCCTAACTAATAACTGTATTTTTGAGGTCAACACCAAATAATTTGTTCCCCGGGTTAAAAATATGGGAACCTATTAAATGTACCTGTTCAGTTTGTGAAGAGACAGTAGTTCAGTCTTGTCCATCATGTTTAAAATGGGGGGAAGTGTGTTTTGTGGGACAGCAGCTTTTTGTTGGCATTTACATGCTATAATGTGTCTGTTAAACATTACAATGTTATATGCAACTAAATGTAACCTGACTGTGGAGAGGTAGATTGCAGTAACTTTCTCCTTCTGTTGAAATTGCTTGTGAAGTGCTCTATTGCTGCTGAAATAAGATGCTATTAATATTTTTTAATTAAGGCAGAACAGCTGATAGGCCTTTCCCAGTAAAAACTATGTCTTCTCCCTTTTCATCTTGTTAGGTGTTCAGCATTAATAGCAGTACTGATAATAGAAGTTCTAGCTTTAAAACACAGTTGGAGAAAGTTTTGTGAGAGTCATCTTCTATGAGAGGGGAGAATTTGTTCTAATTTTTCTTAGAATGTCAACAAGATAACACCTTTTGGAGTTTGCTTTTTTTTAATAGTAGTGCAGGATCCTTTTATAATGAACAGTTGAATTCAGACACACAATGTAAACAAGGGAAGTGACAGGATACATTGCCTTTTTGTAGAAGCTTCTTGTAATAGCAAAATAGCATCTGTAGTGCGTTTTGAGGTACTTTTCATATTCAGTGATAGCATATGCTATGTACAAATAATAGTAATCTTAATTTGTAATGTGTGTCTGGTGTTTAGTGTAGAAATCTGCATGCACTGAGAGAAGACTCTGGAGAAACGCTGCATTTTAAATGAACAGGAAACATAAATAAGAACTTCATGTACTTCTGCTTCACTTTATGTAGATTATTTCAATACATTTAGTGCAGATGAAAAGCTAAAGCAATTCTGAAAGATGGGAATGTGTGAGTAATGTCTTAATTTCATTATGGGGATTTTTTTTTTTTAATTGTGATGCTGAAAATAAGCAAGTTCTGCAACATTTGGTTATTTGTTTGGTGCAGGAAAGCAGTGACTAGTTCAGGGAGCTCAGTGAGCTTAACAAAATTTTGGTAAGTGTAATTAAGAGTAGTTGGCTTTAGTACCAGGACATCCTTAGTCTAATGTTGTACAGAAAAGACCCCTAAAAAGGCGAGCAGAACTTGTGATACTTGTCTGGAAAAGCATACCTGTTATTGGCCATAGCCTGTATTGCTCTCCATTACTTTGCTGTCATTTTCAGTCAAATCAGTGAGTCTGCATTACACAGAATTGCTCTGGATGAGCAGCTGCACTCCTTTTCACCCGTTCACAACAGGGGTGAGCAGAGCAGTCCCCAGGAGCAAACAGCTTTTCTGAACAGGCTGCCGTGGGCCTGGGACCCTGCTCGGGGGCAGCCCAGCAGTGCCTCTGCTCCTGGGCAGCCCAGCAGTGCCTCCTGCTCCAGGACAGCCCAGCAGTGCCTCCTGCTCCATGGGCAGCCCAGCAGTGCCTCCTGCTCCAGGACAGCCCAGCAGTGCCTCCTGCTCCATGGGCAGCCCAGCAGTGCCTCCTGCTGCAGGGGCAGCCCAGCAGTGCCTCCTGCTCCGGGGGCAGCCCAGCAGTGCCTCCTGCTCCGGGGGCAGCCCAGCAGTGCCTCCTGCTCCCGGGGCAGCCCAGCAGTGCCTCCTGCTCCGGGGGCAGCCCAGCAGTGCCTCCTGCTCCGGGGGCAGCCCAGCAGTGCCTCCTGCTCCGGGGGCAGCCCAGCAGTGCCTCCTGCTCCTGGGCAGCCCAGCAGTGCCTCCTGCTCCTGGGCAGCCCAGCAGAGCCTCCTGCTCCGGGGGCAGCCCAGCAGTGCCTCCTGCTCCGGGGGCAGCCCAGCAGTGCCTCCTGCTGCAGGGGCAGCCCAGCAGTGCCTCCTGCTCCGAGGGCAGCCCAGCAGTGCCTCCTGCTCCGGAGCGCTCAGCTGCGTGCAGGAGGTGCAGGGGAGGCTGCCTCGCTTGGGAGCAGCAGCTCCACGTGCCAGGGTTGCATGGGACACCACTGGCAAGAGTTGCTACAGGAAGAACGTGTTTTGCCACCTCATTCAACAAGCATGTGGACATCTCCTGAGGAACCCGTGTTGGTGCAGGTCAGAATTCCAGAATTTTCAACATTTTTGGTTAGGTTTGGGGTTTGTTGTTTTTTTTTTCTCAAGTGAAGTAAGATGGCAAATCTTCATGAATATGGCATGTACTGTCAGTCCGAAATGAAACTGGTTCAGACTTTAATGATTAGGTGGGAAAAAGAAAAAGGCCTGCCTAGATTTATGTGCGAGTGACCGGAAAGCCAGATGTGAAACTGGGCTGTTGGGAATGGCCAGTAACTATCACTTGCTGCTGCCCCTGCCTTGATTGCAGTGTTGCTGACAGCAAGGCAGTTCAAACAGCTAACGAAGATGGAGAGTAAATACGTAACCACGGCCAAGCCCAGAACCAGGGCCTGGGGAAATGGCCCTTCCTGAGGAGCAGGCTGTGCTGGCTCTGGCAGCAGAACTTGGGAATGGGGCTGGAGGGGCTGATGGCACCAAGTACGCTCTGGGCATGCTTGGGAGCTTTGCTGATTCTCAGCTGCTTTTCCTGAGGCCTGCAAGATGTCCTAGTTCATTGGATAACTTCTCATGTTCTTTTATCCGAAGAGAATACTCATTTATTCTGCTCGGGGGAGGTTTGCAGAGGGAGGGGAGGCGGTGGATGAAGACAGCCGAAAACTGCCTCTGGTGGCCTTCCCAAAGCTTTTGCTTGCACGGAAGAAAATCCCCGTGTCTTGTCAGTTAAATCTCTGTGGCTGACAGCAGAGTTCAGACCTTTGCTCCTCTCCCCCTCGCTGCCGTTAGTACCTTGCTCCTTTATTCCGAGGCAGACGAGAGACACCTGGATTTCAGGAGGCAATGAGTCCATACTTTCACAGGAGATTATTTTTTTCGGTTTTCGTAGTGGAATCCCTGACCCTGGCATGAGAAGGGGAGGCTGAAAGAGCAGGGGGTGTGTGTGGTGTCTCACGGGGGCTCAGCTGGGCCATGGCAGCCCAGGGGAACGGTGCTCTGCGGTGGAACGGGCGGCTGCTCCAGGGTCAGGGAGGTGACCCGGCACAGGCTTGTCCTCCTTTCAGGATCGGCTGCGTGAGTCAGCCCTTGCTTCCTGAAGAGCGAGTGCTGTCTGCCTGCGAGGGCAGGATGCGGGAACCAGCCCAGCCAGTTCGCTGCTGCCTTTCCTCGCCTTTCCTCCCTGCCAGGGGGAAGGCAGAGCCTTCGGCTGGCGGGATCCATGGAGAATGGCTGTGGCTGTCTTCACCTTTCTGGTCCTCTTCATCGCATCCCACTCTTTCAAGCAGACAAAGACAACTTTGGAAAGTTGGGAAAAATGCTTTGTGTATGCCATACTTTGTGTATGGTATCTTTAAACAAGATGTCATTTTAACACAATTTTTTAGGAAGGTGTACTTTTGTTATACATGTGTTTTCCTACTTTTATTGCAGTTTTAAGATATTGTAGTTACAAAAGAAAAAGAAATTGCTGTTTTTCTCCAAAATGTTTCCATGGCCGTCTCTTACAGATTACCCCCGCCTTTTTTTACTTTGCACAGCATTTTAGAGATTTCTTACCTAGCACTAGGAATTGAAGACCAGTCAACTTCCTGTTTAATTGCTTTTAAAAATAATTTAAAATATGTCTTTATTTTGGAGGAGAAAATGAAACTGGGAGTTGTTACTTTATTTAAGAGTCATTAAACCATTATTCAAGAAATAAGTAAAATTAACGCCCCCCTCCATGTAGTGTGAAATGAAATGTTGTGTGAATGTAGTGAACACTACACTGAAATATAGTGTGTTTCTGTGAACCTTAAATTAACATTATAGCTGATGTAATGTTTTGATTGATATTGTGATTAATTCATTATTAAAGAGAAGAAAGGAATCTATTGTAAATTCTTTGAAGGTGTGCAAGTTGAAACTTGCTTTTTCGCATCACAGCTCAGCGAGGGGATTTTGAATGTATTTGCTGTTTGTGCCATGGGTTGGTGGTTGTGGGCACTGAATGAAATTCCCCTGTGGCTATGGGATCTCTGGGATGTGTGAGGCAGGCAGTTCATAACCCCTGTGCAGGCTGTGGGATGACCCAGCCTTCACGGTTCGCTGAGTTTGTGCACAGGAGCTGGGGGTATCAGTCCCCATTCCCTGATGAGTGAGGGCCATCTTGGAGCATTGCGTGGAGAAGCCCTGATGGGATTTGCTTGTCTTGGGGTACCTGTGCTGGCTGGCAGCAGGGGTAGCTCTGCATCAGGTTGGTCCAAGAAATGCCCTTAGACTGACTGGGGCCACCTCCAGAGGCAGCAGGAGCAAGAGGGAGGCTGTCCTGGGAGGAGGTGGAGGGATGAAGGCAGGAAGCTAGAGGCAGTTTTCCTAGTGCCAACATAGGGCAAGGAGTAGCAGAGATTGGGGAGCAAGTGAGGAAAAGGAGCTGGGGTGTGATGCCAGGTGTTGCCTTTTGTCCCACGAGGTCTAGTTGTAAGGAACAAGGAAGAAGCATTAAAAAATTTCTGGATTTCTGTTTGTTTCCATGGGTACCAAAAACTTTTCCTGTCTTCATCTTCTTATCAAAAGCTCCTCATGTTCTGTATATGGTGTGGCAAGCCAAAGGCTATCACCTGGGTTATACCTTTAACAGGTTTTTATAAATGCACTCAAAAGCATTTGCATTACATGTGTCCATACAGAAAGTACCTAATCTATCCCTTAGTTTGCTTTAAATGATCTTACTTAATACCATCTGTGCTAGAAATTGGATGTGAGCAAGAGTTTTCCAGTTTGTGGTGGATTTCTGTCCTCTTCCCCAGGAAGTCAGCAGCAGGCAATGCATCCCAAGTTCTCCAAAAGGAAACCTTTTCAGTTCCAAACCCGTGTTCTTCACTGTCTTGCCTTGGCAGAACTTCCTGTTGCATAACCCGGGAATTGAGTACTGGTGCATTTGTTATTGTAGAAGCAAATCTGAGTGGTGAAAGCTAAAACCAAAGAAATTCACCTATCTCTGAAACAATGTCAGCCAAATGATAGCTCTTTAACTTCCATGCCAATGTGACATGCTTAAAGCTGAAGCAGTTCATATCTTTCACAAAATAAACCCCAGGTGGTGTATATATAATGTAACTGATTTCAGGGGCTTCTGGACAAATGGAGCACTGGAGTGTTAATTGGACATTCTGCATACAGGTGGTTGTGTGATAGTGTTCAATAATTGTCTCCTGCTAATTCATGCTCAAGTCTTGTTTGGTATCTAAAGATACATAGGGAGACAGTTCTCAATAAGCGTTAATATTTTCATCGTGTTTTTGTTTAAAAACAAAATCGCCATATGTTCTTACTGAGAAATAACACAGCAGTATCGAAATGATAGCATATCATGAAAGGAGATTTAATTTGTAGCATGCCGGTGCCTAAACTCCAAATAGATGTGGCCCTCTATGAAGTAGAGGAGTCCATGCTCCGCAGAGCTTACAGACAGAAAGGCAGAACTTACGATGAAACAACTGGAGAAGTTACCAAGAACATGGCTTTTTGTAACACACACCTTATCCGGGGTGCTTGTGATCCAGTACTAAACCTGGGCTGCTGAGCTGTGTAATTTGATTCAGCCTTAATCTAAAATATGCTGGCAAAACTTGCCACCTGTTGCTGCTCCATAGCCCTCATATCCAGCTTTGTCCTCATAACTAATGTGATGAAAACACCCAGTTCCATATTTCAGCTGAAATTGAAAATAATGACAGTGAGATGACTGATAAATTTATCACTTGTTCCTGGGTGTGCTTGTGTTTCAGGTGGGAGATGAAAAAACATTGAACCCAGAAATCTCAGATTGGCTCATAAACTTTTGAGATGTGCCCATTTGCTCTGTGTTACTTAGACTATCACATAAAGAAAGAAAATGCTGGGTTTTCTTAGTTTTGCTATTGTTTCTTAGCATAAATCATAGCAACAGCTTACACTGAGATTTAGGAATTTTCACTGTCATTAAATAAATACATTCTTTTCCAGAAGATACTTTAAAAAAATCCTAGTATAGAGATCTATAGAGAACAGACAGACTGACAAAAACTTCCTGTGGTTCAAGGACTTGACATTTCTTAAGGAAGTTATGAAGTTCTGGTAGAGAGCACGGCCTGTTGTGGGATGCTTTTTTGTTCAGGCTGACATAGTCCGTCTTTCAACACTCAGAGAGTTTTTTAATTTAGTTGTGGAACACAGGTTATTTTTAAGCAGCAAAAAAATTCACCAAGTCATGTACTAACACTGAGATAAAATATAAAAAACTGCAACAAGACCCAAATCCCAAAACAAAAAAAAGCCCACCCTGAAGATATGCAGTAATTTTTAAAGTGTTGAATTGGCAAGGTGCACTGGATCCACGATTTAGATTTGTATGATGAGCTCCTGGGTTTTGTTTTGGCCAGCCTGAGTGCTCTGAAAGGCACCATCCCCTGTCCTTCGGGAGCTGCTGCTGCACTGATCCAATCCGGAATGTATTTGTGTGGTGGAGGAGGAGAACAGTTTTTATTAAACTTAAAGCATTTATTGCTGTTCACAATGAGTAGATTTTAAATAATCTTTTTACCATAATAGATGCAAAAGAAGATATCCTGAATCACAACTTCCTGCTTTTAGGAAGTGTGGAGTGCATTAGACTTAGGAAGTCTTGCCTTGTTAGAATTCCAGCAGATGCTGTTTTAGCAATGCAATTCATTGTATTAGTTAATATCGTATTATTGAATTGTTTTGTATTACTAGTACGTTGATTTAATCTATAATACAAATATATTTTAGACTGAAATCTAAAATACTGAAGGAAGATTTTTTTTTTTTAGATAGCAAAGATAATTCAAGTTATTGCAATTTTTCCAGAGTTTTCTTTTGTTTTCTCTGCATCACAGGCATCATATTGCAACAGAACAAAAATATTTTACTACGGCAATATTCCAGATTTTTTTTTTTTTTACGTGCAGCAGTGCAAACTGTGGGATGGTATTTTCACTCGGTCAAGTGTTACCAGTTGAGATGTGACTGTGTGGTGAACAGAGTGTTTATTAGTCAGGCCTGTGTGCCCATCTCCCAGGTAGAACAGCTGTGGGAAGTACCAGCTCGGTGCAGTAATGACTGTAATGACTGTGCATGAAAGCCCAAGTCAGTGTGCACCAATCCGAATAATAAAGCCAGGCTGGCCTGGTGGGGTTGCTGTAAGAACACCTGCAATCCTCAGCTTTCCATTCTGTCTTGGGGCTGTTTTCCTGGAGTTTACTGAATTCTGTCCTTCTCAACTGGTTGTTCTCCAACTTGGTGCTGTGATTGAGCATTGTGAAAACAAAGGATTCTGCTGTGCAGACACTTTCTACGTTTTGAAGCACAAACATGACCTTTTTCCTTGTGTGTGGAAGCTGATTGATCACACTTTAGAAGAATGTCCCGGTATGAAAAGTTCAGGCAGCCCCTCCTTCAGCTGTGCAGCGCTGGGAAGGCCTCCTTGCACATGCCAGCAGCTGCCTTCTGCTTATATGGAATGTTCTTAAAAATGAAGAACTGCTAGCTCTGAGCAGGTCACTCCAAGAGTAGCTCATGCTTCTCTTGGAGCTGATAATTGGTTCTTCCTTCCCCCAGGTTCCCTGACACAAGCAGGCCTTTGGAAGGACTTGTTGCTGTTGTCTGCAGGGCAAACAGCCACCTGCCTCTGAGGGTTTTCTTTCCAAACATTTGATGTGTCTGTCTCTCTGCCAAGTCTTTAGTGGGCAAACTCGAACGTGTTGGAGGAAGGGGAGACAGGATGTGCTGCTGCGTGGATCGCATTCGGCTGTCCCTCCTCGTGCAGGATCTTTTGGAGGCTGCCTTAGCTTTGATCTCTAAACTTAAAACTGTCGTCTAGCTGACTGAGATGGTTTGCATCTTGCACAGGATTATGGCCCGGATAGAGGTTTTTATCTTGGCAGCAAAAATGCCTTGTAAGTCTAGAAATACAAGGGTGGTGTGTCCTTTTCCCTAGTATGAACATAAATGCTGCATGTGAAAGCTCTGCTATGTGATGCTGCTAATGCCAAGGAACTAACTAACATGCGGCCTCAGAGCCTCTCCTCTGGCAATTTGTGACAGCCTGGGATAGGAGGAGAGCAGGGATGTACTTGTGATGTCTAAACAGGCTTCTTAGCTTCCTTAATTTTTACAACATTTATTTTATCAACCTTCCCATTGTACTGCTGTCTTTTGGATATACACTTGTCAATGAATTTTTTATTTCTTACATTAAGAAATTTCTTATTTCTTACACTAAGGTATCAGGTGAAAATCCTTATAGAATAGTTTAGCTTGTTGAGCTTCAAAACTGTTATGTTTGTTTGACCTGTATTTCAGAACCAAGTTTTGGTTCCAGACAGCAGATGAATATCCACTGTTCTGCAATGTCTTTTGTTGCAAGAATCACTTGTACATAGAGCTTTTAAGAGAAGGTTTCTTAGAGAATAGGGGGGAAAAACCTCTGGGAAACAGCTAACACTCTGTGTTCATTCGAAGTATTTATCCATTTTACTCAACTTCGTTGGGACTTATCTCTTTTACAATTACATCCCCATAATTTGGCTGAACCCAGTAATTCCAGACTGGAAGATGCTGTGTTTGTACAGCCAACTCATTTCCACGTGGAGGCTGGGAGAGAGCCCCAGGATACAGAGCACCCCCTGCTCAGGTCCCTGTCAGTCAGGATTAGCCAGAGGGATCTCCGCTCTGCGGCACTGGAGCTGTTCTGAAGGGTTTGTGGGTGGCTGGGTTTACCACATGCTTGTGATATTTGTACCTGTTTAGTCTCTGAAATGGCACAATCCAGTGGGGAGATGATGCTTGTCACCAAGGATATGCTATTTTTTTGAAATGCAGTGCTTTCTTATTGTTCATGCATTCACTTATCTCTCACATAGTGCATGGAATGAGCAGCTCTGCTCAGTAGTGTTGAGGATTTAGTTTGCCTTTCAAAGGCCTTTACTGATGAACAGCCTTGTACACTCCAAAGTTTGGACTTCTTGCCAGTGTACTTTTTCAATATGAATGTGAAGCAGTTTGGTAGGATGTGTTAAATTTGTGAGACTTAACAGCTTCATAGATTTACAAACACTAATGGCACCCTTTCGGTTTTAGGTGCACATTAGTTTTTCACCCAGTTTTCCTTGAAGCAAAAGCTGGTTTTTGATATTATTAATCTTGTTTAGGATACTGGCAGTGGGCCTGGTGACACAGGCTCACATGGTGTTAATCCCTAACCTTATTTCTGTTTTGCCTTTTTTGTCTTGAAGTGTATGTTAGGAGATGCAGTGACTGTGCCTCTCACCTGGCCAACATCAAGATCTCTTCTTCCTCTAGGTGAAAGAAAATGTGTCTGTCAAACTTCCTGCAGTATAGAATCTGTGTGGGTTTTTACAGCAGCTTTGAAGAGAATGGTGATTCGTGTGCACAGAATGACTTAGGTAGGTAGATTCAGCATCTCCCCCAAGTAAGTTTTTGTTTATCATGGTACAGCTACACCTGATACTCATTTTGGTGGGTTAGAGCAGCTGTGGCCTTGGCTTGCTCTACACTGGACAGACAGGATCAGTTCCCTCTTTATCCCAGGTGAACTTAAACTGAGATGTGAAGTCCTGACATGGAACTGGAGGAAGACAAAGTGGCTTGAACTAGGAGTTTTCATATGCCAACTTGTGCCTTTAAATGAGGTGGAACCTGAACATGTGATTTTGTGGGTGTCCAGGTGTACCTGGCATTGTTAGAGTACTATGGGTGGATGCTAAATGCAGTAATAGCTTTAGTTATTAGTTAATTGAGCTACTATATGAAGATAAAGGTGTATATTTTATTCAAGACCCCTGACTGAAATGGCCCAACGACAGGAGGAAAGCAAGCAAATCACCTTGATTTGACCTTAATATTTTCCAGTTGCAAAGATGTCAGCAGAATGTGAATCAAAACTGTACTGCCTGTAAACACGTCCCAGAGGAGCTGGCTACTTTCTGCTGTTTTAACTCTGATTGAGGGAGTTCGACTTCCCATAAGGTACATATGATTTTATGTGTACAAATAAGAAAAAAGAAGTCAGATGTACCAGTATGATAGGAATCGTCTTTATGGATCCTAACAGTGCAGTTACAACAGTGGAGAGAATAACTACCAATGATTCTGTTCTCAGATGATATCTGCAGTATACATTTTTTACTTTCCCAAATGTTCATTTCACTGGGAAATTTCCTAATTTGTAGTTACAGTGATAAATTTCTTTATGGTCATTTAAGTCCTGTTTGGTCTTCTCTCTTCCCTTATCCTTATTTTTACACCCAAGTATGAATAGAAAACAATATATTCTCAGTTTTTCTTTTGAAAGGTTTCTGGTGATGAAAAAGGAGGGTTTGGTTTCTTTGTGGTCATGATGGCCTTTGAATTCAGGCAGACCAGCAGAACCTGCTGCAAATGTGAGAAACAAGGCCTGTGCCAGGTGCTGAATTAACTTCTGTTTCATTCTAATGGGAGCAACACTTCGGATTCTCTGCTGGAAGTGTGTTTTTGATGCACAGCAGCATGCACCATCACTGTGCCTGTCTCCCAGAAGCAGCTGTGTTCTTCTCTCCAGTCACTTCTTGGTGATGACCTTGCTGTCTGTCACAGAAACTTTCTTTGGTCGCTGTCTGTGACTTGGGTGAACAGCATGGCAAGATTAATGCCCCACACGCTTCTTGCCTACCAAAACCTCCAGGATGTGAAGGCCAGTTGTTTTACTGGTTTTAAATGTGATCAATCACAAGGGAATTCATAGTGGGGAAACTTCTCTCCACATGGAGCTTCATGTGAATACTACTTTTTTGTGTTTCTTGCCTTAAGCAGGCTGCATACATAATCATGGTCATCTGACAACAGGGACATCTGACAACATGTTTACCTGTCTGTGTTACCTCTGCAGACATGTTTCTGTCATTCTTAGTTTCTGTGCTGCTTGAGCAAGCATTGGTTGGCTTGCTTGTCTCTCGCTTTCTCATAACTCCATTATTGTTTGCCTTGGAAAACAACAGCAGACAGGTATATTTCTCCTCTCCCCTTAGGCTACGAAGGGAATGTCAACCGTTTGCGTTGGTATCTCTTTTAAAAGTAGGTATGCTTCCCAGAGAAGGAATCCTCTGTTAGCTTAGATGTACATTGCACTCTTCTGTGTGTCATCCCTTCCCCTGCTTTGGATAGATATGGATTTGTTTGGGAGCAGGAGCATCAGACAGCTCTGCTGGGCTCAGCTGGTTCATGTCACCACACTTTGCTATTTCATAAGACTGGTTCTTCTCAAATCCACCACTGAAGTTACACTTCTGCCTATTGGAATTATCTTTCCATTTAGAATTTGAATCAGTCCATAATGATGCGCTCCATAGTGATTTTGGCAACTGATTTTTTTCTGTTCTGTCTTTTAGTCTTGAGTTTGAGTAATCTTTTTCAGGTTATCAACCTGGCATGGTAGCTGCCTGGCCTTGAGTGAGCCCTGCTGGGGTCCCCGAGTGCCCAAGGACAGCAGCGCCCCAGCACAGCGTCAGCAGGGTACTCTGCAGTTCAGTTGCAAGTAAATGCTGCCTTTTAAGGTGACTGTAAATAGCAAGGGACTTCTGGTTTATTCCTGGGCATATCCTTCCTGTGGCTCAACGAGAGGATGTTGACAGGCAGCAGCAATATCAGTGTTAAAAACAGATGAAATGGGACGAGGTAGTGTGTGTGCGTTTACCCTGATGTATGTGAATGTGCTGAAGTCTGCATTAATAGCCTTGCTGAGGGCTACTTTTTAAACATATAAAAGAAGATTTTGACAGGATTCATCAGGTGTGCTGAGTGTTACTTGGAGTTAACCAGCAGCATTACTGTAGAGAAACAAATTATGAAAGGTATTTGCCATTTTAAAGAAGCAACTTCTTTAAAAATCTTATTTGAAGAAATAATTACATGGAGACTATATATATATATATATATACACACACATACATATATAAAGCTGACATTTTTCAGAAAGTTTTTATTGTGCTTTAGTTTGACAAAAGAAGTGGGCTGTTACTTCCTTTACAGCACATGTAAGGTAGATTTTTGAACCTGCTTTTGCCCCTTCTTGCTGGGCATGTTCACATTTGCTCTGGTATTTGCAGCTTTACCTCTTGGGTTATATCAGAACTGAAGTAACAGAGAATGTACTATACTAAGTTTAAAAAAAAAGTTTGAACCCTCTGTAGAACTCCTGTGCTATTGCTGAAAAGCTCAGTTTTAAAGGCTTTGGATTTGAAGTTTTCTCACAAATAGGCCCAAAAAATTGCAATTAGGTGGATATGCATTCTGTTACCGTCTGTAATTTATCCTGCTGTCTGTGATATTGAGATGATAACTAGCAGCTGCCTTGGAGCACCTTGTGGAAATGGATCATTTTAGGTGGCATAAATGGTTTGTGTGCCAGCTGTTTTCGGTTTCTTCGCTACAGTAATGTGTGTTTGTGGATTCCTCCCTTCCCGACAGGCCCGGGTTCAGTGCTTTATCCTGCTGAAGGGTGCTCGGGTGGGCGTGCTTGGCCCGGGCCCGTTCCTGCCCAGTCCTCTGCTGCTTCTTCTGCCGTACTTTACAGTGCTCGGAAAGTTCCGTTCAATAGCAGCTATCCGAAATTGTATGTATTTTTATGAAGCTGAAGTAAGACATTCTAAAAATGGAAAGATATGCCTCTAACTACAATTACTCTGTAAGCATTACATGAAAGAGCAATAAAGAGCAATCTTGCAAGTGGTGGAAATGCATTCTTTTCTGCTGGTGTCATCCAGGAGTGTATTTCCTGAGTTGTATTGACGTTCTCCTGGACTTGCAGAGAGCAAGCAGGAGCAGGTTTTCTCGGGTATGAAAGTGGAAATCCCCTAAAACAGTAATTAATTGTATTTTTTTAAGAGTTAAGATTGAGTAATTTTCCAACTCCCTCCTTGTTACTGAGAGGCTTTGCTTTTGATCACTGCCTTTTAAACCCTTCATTTTGAGCTTTGTTTTACAGCACAGTGAAAATAACTGGTTGAGTCTGTATCTTAACTGTTGGCAGAGTTGCTTATTTTAATGTATCAGTATTGTCATCAAGCCTATCTAAATCCTCAGTGTGAACATTTAATTTTTTCTATTATCTCTAGGTGTGAAATGATCTAAAAAATCAAGTTTGTTTGAATTTGGAAGGACAGAAGAGAACCTCAATATTCCATTTAGATGAGACAGCAACACTTAAATAATTAATGTAATTTTTATTGTCTGATACTGGCAAGATAGCTGTAGCTCTTAAATGTTATCCTTGATTATTGTTTTGTCTTTTCTGCAGTGACTTCTGTATTTTAACTATTACCGCTTTTCCCAATAGTCTCTGCTTTATATCCAAACCCAGGCAACTTCTGCATAAAATCTGCATTGCTTTGGTTGCTTTCTTCTGACTTTTCAATTGATCCAGCCTGAAATTGGGTGCACAAAACTTCAATGAAGCGGTCTGGGAAGATTGTGCATTTTCAGTGCAGTGGGAAATGGAAAATAAGCAGAAGGGATTAGTGGGGTGTCTTTTTTTTTCTTTTCCCTCCCTTTTCTTTGCCACAGGAAAGCGCGTTGATTACGGGCATCCCAGCTTTGTGTTTTCCTCAGAGCTGTTGTTTTGCTCTGTCTCTGTACTGAGTTTGTAACTGCTTTGGTGCCGGGCTTGGTCCTTCGTGTCACCGCAATCACCTGGAGCGTGGCTGAGGCAGGCTGACGTGGGAGCTGACACGAAGCTGGGTATTGCTGAGGTCGACGAACAGACTTCAGCATTTGGTGGGAGCTGGGATCAGCTGCTTTTGAGCCTGGTGTTTGTTTTAAGCTGGATTCTGCTGTAGTTCTGACCTCTCGTGCTGCCCCCCCGCTCCAAGCTCTGTGTGTCCCCTGCCGCAGCCACCCACTGCGGAAAGCTCCGGAATGCTGGGTGCCACCTCCTGCTGCTGTGCCAGGCAGCCTGGGAGCAGCTGTGACACAGCCCGCTCCAAGCTGCCTTTCCATGCACGTGAGCCATCAACTGCTGCTTTGGTTTCCTCTTCCTCAACCAAAGCCCTGGCCACCTCTCTTGTCCCCAGTACTGTCACCTGGGCTTTCTCGGTTGCATCGCACAAAGCCACGTGGCAGTGTCAAGACTTTACACAAGACGTGTTTTTCTAGTGCTCTTCTCGTAGAACAAAATTTGATATAACAAACCCACATCTTCCCTAATACTTGAAGTTCTAGTGCCCATTTCTGGTTTTGGTGTGCTTAGTTTCTCCTGCTCAGGAATTAGCATGTGACTAGAATATGGGGCAGGGAATTAAAAGGTAGAAGTAAGGCCAATGTTTTTGTGACCAGTATTTGAGATTCCTTTGATGTTAGCTTTTAAAATCTATTTGAGTCATGCTTTCAGTCTTTCAGGAACCAAGGCAGGAAAGCGACCTAAATTGCATCTCCAACTGGTAAACTTTGACGTAAAATGTTGCCATCTCCTGACAAAATTGCATGCCTTTAGCAGATTTTACAGGAAGAAATCTTTTTCACTGTGAGAAGAAAATCACATCTTAGGATCTTATAGTGCTGCATAAAGATGCAGTTCTGCTGCACAGCAGGAAGCTATTCTGAAAGTTTCTCCTTGTTTTTACTGAGCATCAGCAAAGAACCTGAACCATTTGCCTACATTCAATATTTGTTTTGCTTCTTGACTATTTTCACACTTAATCTTAATTCCTTCAATATCTAGTTTTCTGTCCCTCTGAATTTTTTTGTCGCCATGTGCTGAATTACCTACATTTTGCACTGTGGACATGTGTTTTGAAGTGTGGTTACAATTATTAACATTATTTAATGTACCATTGACCTGACCTTTTTCAACTCTGGCACTTCTGCAAAAGGTCTCCCTGCCTAGCCAGACACTTTAACCTGAGTCTGCCTAATTTTGTAGCTTTGTTTCTGTCAACTACCCCTGCTACAGGAAGGCATATGGGTCACTTGGATGGGAACAGTTCATGTGATTTTGTGTTTATCAGCATTGGCTGATTCACCTTTTTTTGTGGTTTTCCTCAAATGACTCAGTTGTCCTTGATCTCCTCTAGTCGTGATATCATTTGTAAATTTTGATGTTCACAACTCTTCATCTCTTCATAAAGTATCAGTAGAAATACTAAATTCTCTACAGAGTTATGTGTAATCCTACTACCAGTACTTTTTGAAGGGTGAATAAAGTCAAATACACCTCAAAAAAATAACACCAGTCCTTGGGATATTGGAGAACTGATGGAAGTATTGGTAATGGTGGACTTAAAAGTCAGATGCTTGTTGTCTAATTCATGTAGTTTGCTTCTACATTCAAGTGGGTTTTTGGCTTCTAGCTTGGAGAACAGAAGAGGAGAGAACTTCATTTGCTTAAATGTAAAAGTTTGCAGGTAGAGTGTTCTTGGCAACAAACAGTTTTGCTGTGCAGTTCTGTTTCAGGGCAAAAGGAGGAGTAAATTGCAGTTTAGTAATTGATAAAACTTCATTTTAGTAAAACCTTTTGCTAATCCATAGCCATGTTTACTGGAGAGCAGTGGTATTCCTCCATCTATGTTGACAGTATGCAAGAATTTGGCATTTCTGTAGTAGACATTTGAGCAGGAACATCCATAGGTAGCACTGAAGAACTTGGAAATGTATTTTTAGTACAGGCAGGTGTTTCAGCATAGTTGGGTTGTTGTCCCTGCCAAGCACAGTGAAGGTGCTGCTGGTCGGTCGCGTGCTCCTGAGCTGCAGCTGTCCCTGCTGGTGAGCAGCCCGTGCTGGCAGTGGGCTCAGCGCTCCGAGGGGAACCGCTGCTCACAGCTGCTGGGTTCCTGAAGGCAGGGTATGATGGGGATTGGCAGCCTGCAGCTCATCTCGGGGATACACGTTATACCACATCCTCAAAAACTGGCGTTGGTCAAACAGGGAGCTGTGGAAGTCTGTAACTCTCCAGCTGTCTTTTATAATGGGGGCTGTAGCTGATAATTTTTATAATTGAGAACATTTTCGGTGTAATAACTTTTTTTTCAAATATGCTATATGACAAAGTTGAGAAGCATACTTTTGTAAAGGCATATAACATAGATTTGGGTTGATAATACTTCCAGCTGAGGCATGTCTGCCTGCAGGTAGTGAGCATTATCTCTAGCAATAACATAGAGAGTCACACTTTGGCAGTAATTTTGCTAGGAGAAAATACAAGTAGAAATTGAATAGCAGCTGCAGCCGTTGTTGTGGTTGGTAGTGGTTATATGCGTACTTACATAATGAGCCATTCTCATTTTATCTGCTGTTTGCTTGTTTGTAGGAGTTTCCAGGTGGGAGATGGAGCAGGTATTGGTTTGGAGCTGGGGTGCAGGCCAGCAGTGCTGTCAGCACGCCTGCGCTGCAGGTACTCAGCTGTCACAGTTTGCAAGTTATGTTTTTCTGTGATATCAATTCTGAATTACTTCATACCTACATTAATTGAGTCTATTCCAACACCAAACTGATAATTTATCCTTTCTGTGCATGGTTGGATGAATAATTGATGAATGTCCTTGTCACCTGACAGTCTGTTTGGAAAACCTAAAATCCCTCTGTGATGCTGCATGTCCCTCCTCCCTCTCAGTCTGCAGTAGAAGAGAGACTGAACTTCATCCCTCGAGGTCAATCTGTCTGTTTGCTAGTCTGCAGAGCTGGCTTTGAGCGCTGTGCTCTCGTGAGGTTGTATTCAATGGCAGTGGATTTGGATACTGTGCCAGAACAGAGCAACACAGATGTGGAGTGGCCCAAAGGAAAGGTTCAGATTTGGGATCTCTTGTTTCTTAGAAGTCATGGAGCCTTGTTGACTTAAACTACTGAAAACTCTATTTATTGCCATTTAGCTTCTGGTACTTCATGCGAAGTGTAAATGCTCTCCGACATTCTTCAGGTGAGTTACAGACAGTGCCTCAGGCCTTGAAGAACATGGTTATAAATATGTCTTTATTCAAAATGGATGTCATGCTGTACCTGTCTTGACGTACTTGTCTGCACCTTCTGGTGAATGGTTAGTTTGAAAGCTATAAAAAATATTAGTCTCGTGGGCATGTTACAACTGGATATTTGTGGATGTAGAATCTTGCCTGCTCACTGGAGTGGAGTTGAAGTATGTAGCCATCAGGCAAGGAAAAAAAAAAAAGGCTCTATTTTCTGAGGAGCTGAAACAAAAATATGTTTATTGAAAAGCTAGGGTAATACATTTTAAGATTTTAAAAAGGACATAGCACCAAATGCTTTTTGAACCTGCTTATATGTAAGTAAAAACAAAAAAAAAGTGGAAAAAATATATCCCATGAAGAAAAAGGGACGAGGAAGAGGCTAAATGTAGTGGTAAGTCAGTTAAACACATCTCCCACATTTCTGAGGTGGTGGGTCAGGTGTGTGTAGGTTTACTCTTTCACAATTGTGCAGGTGGTTTTTATCCTGCCATTACTGAAGTCAGTTTCTTCCATGTTTTCATCAGATAACGTATTTCTTTTCCTGGTTTCATCCTTAAGTCCTTATGAGCTTGTGCACTACTAATGTCCATGTAGAAAGCATATCTGAACACAGTGGTTAGCCTGTAGTGTGATGTTTGGAGTATCTTCACTTACGACATCTGGAAATTTCAAACCCTGTTTTTTGTGTAAACATTGGAGCCATCTTTCACAGAATCCATTTTTAGTTGCTTGCGTCATGTTTGCAAGTGGGTAAGTTGTCATTTGCTGCCTTTCCTTCCAAACACATTCTGCAGGCTGGCAGACAGAGCGCAGAGCGTGTCTTGGTTCTGTCGCTTGGTTGCAGGAAACTCGAGCATGTGAGTCCCTTCCTGGTTCACAGGCGAGCAGCACTCTGGCCTTGCAGCAGGATGGAGCAATGGGAACGGCTTCTACCTGGAAGTGCAGTGACAGCTCTGAAGGAACTTGAGAACAGATAAATATTAATCGTGTCTTCCTGTGAGAACTAGAAATGTGGTACATCTTGTTTAGGTTTTGATTTTCCACGTACGCTGTAAAGGATGAGAAGAGCAGAGTCTTTGTCCAAGAGCTGAGATGTGCCTTGCTGCTCTAAGTGTAGATATACAAGAATAACTTAGTTGTGTAGTAAATAACGTCGGTGTCCCAGCAAGTTGACTGTAGCTTAGAGGAGCTTTTTCCTTCTGTACTAATGGGTATTTGTCTAATGTCCTTGGTGATTTGCTCTTGTTGCTTGAGTTAGCCTTGTAGCTAGATAAATAGGATTTTCAGTAATGAGATGTTGCCTATTGTTTTTCTCATGTTGCCCCCATGAAATAAATTCTATCCTATCCTAGCTCACAGGGTTGGTAAGAATTGTATTACCTCTTCAGCATGAATTCTGCTGGTGACTGTTCTTGCTGGCTGCAGGTCAGCAGTGGGAGGGGAAGCAGGGAACATAGGTAAGGAGCAAATTTGGAAGAATAACCAATGTAAGGAAGGCAGGAGGAATACAAAGGGAAAGGATTAGGAAGTTGTGAAAAAGCACCACTTCTGTCTGGCATTGATCCTGGGAAGGTCTGGCTTTTTCTTGGGCCTGCACTGAAAGAAGTGGGATTATTCATTACTGGCAAAGCTGTCTGGATATGTCTAAGAAAATAACAGGATGACCACTGAAAAGTGGGGAGTGGAGACTAATGAGAATGAAAATTTAGAGCATGGTTTACTACACTTGGTTTAGTGATTTCTCCTATTTCTTCTCTTCAGTTGTATTTCTTCCTGCCTTGTGTCAGTGATTACTTGGCTGCAAGATCAGCTGGCTCAGAAAAATACACCCCCGTCTCATCCCCAAAAGGATGGCTGTGTCAGATGAACTCATTCAGCTGCTGGCTTTGCAGCTGTTTGACCAGTTGATCAGAAATGAAAGAAAGTATTTCCCTGTATGCTGAGAGCAGTGTGAGAGCTGGGACTGGCCTGCTGCTGGACCCAGCTGGTGGCTCTGCCTGGCCCGGTGCTGGGGTGCAGGATCTGCGGGAGGAGAACGGCTGGGGGGCTTTAGGAATCAGTGCATGAACGGAGCGGGGTGTGCACGGGGGAGGCAGTGGTGTCCTCTGAAGGGGCAGTTGTGGGGCTGGTTAGGCGGGGTTTGTTCGAGCAAATCCCACAAGTGCCCAAGGTGACGGTCCCTGCCGAACCCTCACTGGATGGAAAGCTGAGTCTTTGGTGGCTTGGTTTGCTCTGCTGTGATTTATTGCATGGTTTCATGAAGCCATTTGATGAGTCTCCATGGCAGAGGGAATAGGAAAGCCACTGTTCTCAAAATTGTTTTAGTGTATTTCAAACTGGAGGCTTCAAATTGAACGGCTTTGTCTTCCTTGCACACTTGATCTGGATGTGCCAGCCTGGAGCTAGGTTGTCACTGCTTTTGGCCTCTGCTTCTAAATAGAGAATTTGAAAATTCACAGTAGGTGTTAAGAATTTTCTTGGACTTATGCTACAAGATGAAGTATTTAAGTATTTTCCTGAAAAATTATCTAAGTGATTGAAAGACGTTATATTTATCACAGACTGAAATGCACAGCAAATTCAGTGTCCTCCAGGTTTCCGAGCCTCTCACATTATACTCTTGAGCTACATTGGAGCCATCTACACCATGCACAAATCTGTAGTTCTGCAACATCCACCAAAAGATCATCCTAGAACATTTAAATCTTCTAGTTCTCATGTATTTTTTGCTATAGCAGAGAATTCAGCATGTAAACTTTGATGTTCAGTGATTTTAGGAGGTAGTGGGGTGTGCTGCAATACATTGAATGGAGCTATAAACAGTAGAATACATTTTTGGAGTTTTCATTGTGGCCATGGAGATCATAGATCTTCAGTGTGCAGTTTGAGAATTAAGAGATCTGGAATACAACGAAGTGTTAAGGTACATTTCTGATGGTACCTGTGTGTATTGGCTGATCCATTAGTGCCCAAGGCTTGCAGTGAGCAGCCCAGGGCAGGACCCGGGAAACTGCAGCATAGGGCTGTGGGGAATGAGTGTTTGGACAGCCTGGGAAAGATGGAGGAGCAGTCTCCTATTCTGGGTGATGTCTGACTGCTTGGCCATGACACCAGAGGCAGGCAGAATAATGATGAACCTAATTTTTTGAGGGATGAAATGAAAGAGAGTTTTTTAATAACTCCTCTCAACTTCTCACTCGTGCCAGGTTTTAAGGCTCTCACAAAACCGGCTCTCGCTGTTTCCTGGTCCCGTAAGGTGAGGATGAGAACCTGACCTGACTTTGTGAGTTTCTTTCCTCAAGCATCCCTAGACAGAGGTGTGATGGTGGGGACGGGACCCTGGAGAGCTTCTCCTGGTTTCTTCCTCTCCTGCGCTGTCACCCGAGCCACGGGCCTGGCAGGATGGAGGGGTGGATGAGCAGACTTGTTTATCAGCTCAAATGTGTACCTTAAGTGTTTGTAGGATCAGAGCCAACAGTTATCTAATGTTGAAATCAAGATTAGGAAATTGGTAACTTTGCCAAGAAATGCGTTAATTGAAGGAACATCAGTTAAAACAACTGTGTGAAGGTGTGTGGGTCTCTGATTGCATCTCTTAACATTGAGATAGATGCACATTTAACACCGATACCTTCATTAATAATTAATTTGATTGACTTTCATCTGGATGTTTTTATTAGATACTCAGTACTGGGTATATTTTCTGTTCAAATAATTTAACACACCTTCCAGCCAGCTCAGAGGGATGTTTTGTGGACTGGTTTGTTACAGAAATTTATTGCTGATAGATTGAGAAGTTATTCACAGTGTTGGGGTGAGAAGAGAGAGAAAACTATAGAAAAGATAAATTGAGATTGTCTCACTGCTATGCTCATTATATTTTTGTAGTTTTTAGTTGGTCCAGTTTTAACCATTCATTTAGACAATATACTTTGAAGTGATCACTTACAAGGAATCAGCACTGCATTTTTGTGGAATATTATATATTTTTGGTTTTGTGGCACATCACGGAAGCTTGAAAAAATCAAGTACTTTTTTTTAAGTAAGTAGCAAAAATAGGTGCTTTGCTTTTTCTTATGTCTTAAAGAAAATTTAAAAGTCTCTTTTATTTGATGGAATAAATACTGCAGTGATTTCAGTGTTTTGAGACATAACTTATCTATTGTCCACTGTAGTTAGACCTTTGGGAAGAACTGGAAATGGAGAAGTATGACCATGATGGCACACGGCTGGGGTGGTTAGCTGGTAGGGGTGCACAGCAGCTGCTACGGGGCTGTGTCTGGCACCTGTGCCCGGTGCGGAGCTGGCAGTGCAGGGCTGTGTCAGTCCCTGCTGAGCAGCGCTCGCCCAGCACGGGGGCTGTGCTGCCCCTCACCTGCTCTGCAGCTCCCAGGGAGCAGGAATGGCCATTGTGCCCAGCACGGGGGCTGTGCTGCCCCTCACCTGCTCTGCAGGAGCAGGAATGGCCATTGTGCCCAGCACGGGGGCTGTGCTGCCCCTCACCTGCTCTGCAGGAGCAGGAATGGCCATTGTGCCCAGCACGGGGGCTGTGCTGCCCCTCACCTGCTCTGCAGGAGCAGGAATGGCCATGGTGCCCAGCACAGGGGCTGTGCTGCCCCTCACCTGCTCTGCAGCTCCCAGGGAGCAGGAATGGCCATTGTGCCCAGCACAGGGGCTGTGCTGCCCCTCAGCTGCTCTGCAGCTCCCAGGGAGCAGGAATGGCCATTGTGCCCAGCACGGGGGCTGTGCTGCCCCTCACCTGCTCTGCAGCTGGCCAGGGAGCAGGAATGGCCATTGTGCCCAGCAGTGACAGCTGGGGGAAGGAGGAGGAAGGGGGACCTTTGCAGTGATAGCATTTGCCTTTCCCAGCCACACAGAGAATTGTGACATGTATTCTGTGCTTCTTTGGGTTCTTACTTCTTGATTAAATACTTGATTTTCAGAAATAAAACTTTAAAGAAACTGTTCTTATTTTCTAAACCAATAAAGTTGTGCATTTAACCATTTAAAATCCTGTTATACAACTGTTAGAGGTCGATTTTTTATTCTGCTTGCTTAATTGCTGTTTCATGTGTTCTATAGAAACAGGGTCCTTGAAGCTTTAGGTGTGCCCTGCCTGACATGCAGCTGGTGACAGGCTTGGTGTGGCAGCCTTTGTATCTGCACGGCGAAACCAGTAAAAACAGTGTTTCAGAAATAGCCAGGTGTGTTTGGTTATTCACGTGTGGCACCTTGGAAGCCAAGTAGCGTCTAATGTCAGTTTATTTTTCGAGAGTAAGTTCTGTTCCCGTTGCAGAACTCACCATAGTCTCCTGCAGCCGCGCACGCACGGGCCTTGAGCTCGGGCCGAGCACAAGGAGTCCCTGCGGAACCTGCTGTGGGCGAGCAGGGAGAGCCTTGCCGGGCCGTGGGGTGTCCTGGCTGTGCTGGGAGAGGAGGGAATGCTCACCATGGGCTGTGGGGCTTGGACATGAGGAGGACAGTGTGGTGTGGTCATTGCAGTGCTGTCCGTGGAGAGGGAGGCTGAGCAGAGACCCGTGTCCGTGGAGAGGGGAGGTGAGGGGAGACCCGTGTCCGTGGAGAGGGGAGGGTGAGGGGAGACCCGTGTCTGTGGAGAGGGGAGGTGAGGGGAGACCCGTGTCTGTGGAGAGGGGAGGTGAGGGGAGACCCGTGTCTGTGGAGAGGGGAGGTGAGCGGAGACCCATGTCCATGGAGAGGGGAGGGAAGGTGAGGCAAGGCCTGTGTCCATGGAGAGGGAAGGTGAGGGAAGAAGGGAGTGGAGTGGCTCTTGGTATGGCTGGGCCAGCGTGCCCAGGTGTTGCTGCACAGTGCTGACACCAGAAACCTGGCAGTGCTGGGTTTGTGCAGTTCCTTTTTCCTTGCTCCAGAAGATAAATGTGATGTAGACGTGTGGTGAGACCAGGCTGTTGTACAGGCTCATTGTACCAGACAGTGTCCCTGTGCTTCACCTGCAAGGTGCTGAGGGGAGGAGAAGTCCTGCCATGCTGGGTCTGGGTTGGGCTCCTGCTCTTGTATGTTTGGGAAGCAGCTTTTCTTTCTCCATTTGCAGTGGTAGAAACTGGTGGGTGATCAGGCTCCTGCACCACAGGTTGCCCCCATGACTACTCGACTGCCTCTCATCGCCCATCTCGCTTGAGTTTCCCTGAAACTCTTTGATTCCCTCAATGGCTGATGTGAAACACTACATGAGCTGTGTCACCAGCTCCTTTAGCAGGCCAGAACAGAACGGTTAATAAAAACCCCCTGCTAGTGCTTGGAGAGCTCATGGGCCGGAACAGAAGCCATTCCTCTCACAGCACGTGTGCTGCTGTACACAGAGCAGAACGAACGTACACGTCCTTCCATCATCACCTCGCCCTGCCCGTAGCAGGGCAGCACTTCTCTGACAGCACTGGGCTTTGCCTGGGCGCTGTGTACAGTGCAGGGCTGAATTGTGTCCCGAGAGGCTGGCAGTTCCACGGGAGATCCCTCCAGGGCCAGCTCCAGTCCCCTCCCAGCCCCAGGAGAACATGCAGCTCTGCAGCACAGGTCTGCGCTCATCCTGTGGGTTGCCCTGTCTCTTCAGGGCAGCGTGTGCCCAGCTCTGTGCTCATTCCGATGCTCGTGGCTAATACAGCTCTGGACTGAGGGGTCTCCTGGCTCTGTTCCCAGCCTTGGAGCCCGTTTGCAGCCTAAGCATCTCCTCACTCTTTGTATAATGAATGGAACGGGGAAGGAGTCTGTTCCTGTTTGTCTGCCCTAGGAATATTGAGTGACTTTGTTCTGAAAATCTAAAACTAAATGTGGACTACTTCTAACATTAGACCTCACAAGCTTTATTTTCTGAAGGAAATTAAAGTGTGGTATCTCTGTAGAAGCTTCATGTATACCACCTACTTGCTATTTTCAAAGCATTAAACGCACTTGGTAACTATGTCTGTAATATTAGTAGTGACTTTGATAATTGAACAAATTAATGGCTTTTTTTCCATGGATTGGAACTGTTAACTCTGCTGCCTCTGCAATAACACAGATTGGGATTCTTGGATGCTAATCCTGTCAGTCCCTTCCACACTATCCATAGCCCAGGGCAATTGCTTTAACTTTAGCATTTTAATTTCCTCTTTTGCAAAAAGAGCATTGGAATCATTGTTCCCATTAAGCTTTTATTACCATAATTAGTCTCTTCCATGGTTTGTTCCTGACAGCAGAGCATTCTGCTGTTACTTGTCGTTCTGTGCTGAAAGCTGCAGGTGGTAAACTTGTACTGATCCTGGGTGTTCTTAATGGTTAACACTAGTCTTTTTCATGCATCTTGAATTTTGCTAGTTTTAGTAACCACCAAAAAAATAGTGGTTTTAAAATAATCTTGAAGCATCATGCTGCCTGCTTTTTCCTGCCTGACCCTCAAGTTGTGTAGGTAATTCTGGTCCCCGTTTGCAAAGGTGAAGCACAGTCACACAACATAGATTGAGATTAGTAATGCAAAGTTCTCTGCTAATTTAGTTAAGTTTGGCAAGCTTCTAGAAAAAAAAAAAAAAAGGTAATTTATAATCCTGAAAACTTAGATTTTAAACATCACTGGCTGCAAATGTAAACTATCTTAAAATCTTGTTGTTGCAGGCAAAATGCCAGCCCCTGAGCAGAGCCCAATGGTGGAGGAGGGGCTGCCGCAGACAGCGCAGGAGACTTCCACAGGCCCAGGCATGGAACCAGAGGCTACTGCCACGACCATTTTAGCTTCCGTAAAGGAGCAGGTATCTGCCTTGTTTTCAGCAATTTATCAGTTCAGAGTGTGTGTGGAGTTAACTGCTGTCTCTTACTGCTTGAACAACCATCACTGTTTGTTTCTATTGCATGTGACCCAGTGTCACTATAGGATATTTTGTCTATCAGTTTTAGAATTGAAACATAAGGGGTTCAGTTACCTGCATCAAACAGAAGCATCATTCTGGTATTTTGTATCCCTTGGAATGTCTGCCCTGCTGTTGTAAGTCAGACTGGAAATGCAGGTTTAGTGTTGAAAAAAGAAGAAAAGCTAGCATAGAATTGATGCAACACTGGAATCAGTCCTTGTAAGTCCTGCAAAGCAAAGTGGTCAGTCCTACAAAGTCCTGCACGTACAGATTGGGTATGATTAATTGTATTTTATTTAAAAATGGACTTTAAACTCTGAGTTTGGTTTCAGTTACCAATACCAAGGTACTAATGCTTTTTAAATCTGCAGTTTATTTATGGGTGTGTATCAAAAGTGATAATTTCTATAGGAAAAATAAAATTGCATTTGCAATCAAATTCAGCCTTAATTTGTAAAGATCATTTGAGTGGGAAAAATTGCAGTTCTGCAAGGAAACACTCTAGTTGAAATTTTTATTGTTTTTTTTCTTTTTAAATTTAAAGAACACAAAGGGAGAAGTGATACTTTGGCTTTCATTGTATCACACTGAGAAATAATGATCATCTTTCTTGACTTAATACGCAGTTGTAACATCTGAACTTCAGAATAAATCTGCTTTGCTGTCTCTGTTTCGGAACTTCCTGTAAGATGAATCAGGACTTGATTCAAGATGGTAGCTCTGAATGCAAACACTTGATGTATTAGTTCTTATGTTGTCCCATATTAATATTTTTTTAAAGGTGAAAATTAGATTATATCTTCTTGATATTAAAGGTTTTCGTACCTATAGTACCTTATGTTAAACAAAAATTTTCTGCAGGATGATGAAATTTGAATCTTTATTTTCTTGCCTAAATTAATAGCTTCAAAGTAATTTAAGATGAAAATAGCAGCCCTAAAAATTTCTTAGCGATGTTAAAATTAATATTCACATTTGCAGCGTGCAGAGTATCAATGCCAGAGGCTGTTGCAGTGTGAGAAGTCACAGCCAGGAGTTCCAGGTACCTCAGTACCCTCTCACAGCAGTTTGCCTTGTGTCATCTCAGCCTATCACAAATGGCCGTTGAGATTCATCTGCTTAAGAGATGTTTGCGGTGGCTTTAAGTGGGTCCCTTTCCTGTTGCAGTGTACAGAGTGTGCTCATGGCAGTGTGAGAGCTGGGGAGC
>VZTX01030678.1:57664-161132 GCA_013400915.1 Pardalotus punctatus | reverse complement strand
CCTAAATGATTCTATGATCCTGTGTATGGTGTTGCACTGTGAACACATGGAGGGAAGGGAGATATGGTCTCTCCTGGCTCTCCTGCATGTTGGCACCTGTTGGTTGTCCATGGAGAGCCAGTGGTGTCTGCAGGAAAGCTGGGTTAGACTGGTGTGCTGGCTTGAAATTAAACCAGTGGGAGAAATGAACCTGACACAAATACCTTGAGAGAGATTTCAGGTCAGAGTTACAATTTACTAAAAAGATTACAATAAATGCAATGATGAAGAAAAGCTGGCTTAAACCCATGGAGTACAACCTGGCACCATGTTGGTCAGGGGGGTGGCTGCAGTCCTGTTGAAGTGATGCTTGCAGTCTTGTCAAAAGCAATGGTCCTGTGGAAGGCCTGGTCCTCCTCTGGGTCCATTGAGCAACGGTGCTGTTCCCAGCTCCCAAACCCCAGATTATATACCCTCAAATCCAGGCAGGAATGCTCTTACCTCCCCCAGGGTAGGGAGTTTCACAATGGAACGATGTAATCCCGTGAGTCATAGGATATTTTTTGAGTCCCTGATGGTCATTCCAGCTGCCCAGTCTGACAGTGCCACTGAGTCCTATATGGCCCATTGGCAGAGATGACCTCCTCAGGATGGGTGATGCTGCTGCTTCCCTGGCTGAGTCATCGTGAAGGTAAAGAAATACCACCCCACTGAGTGTCTCCTGGGGGGTCGGGTGTGCACTGGGCAACTCTCGTGAAAGACCCATCAAGAATAATGTAGATAGGAGTAGAATACATAGGTTGGTTACACCCCACACTGTACCCCAGGACAACTGGGCTGCATGGAAAAGGGCTATGTTCAAGGAACTCGCCATGGGGTTTGGTGTGTGACAGTTACTGGCTCAGTTCTCTTTGCCTTCATTGTGTTCCCAACGTGTGCACAAGTTCTGTTGAAAGTGGGGACATGGAGCCTCAAATTTCTACCAAACATGCTATTTTGATGTCTTTGACAAAGCAGAGCTTGCTTCCCTTGCACCCCAAGACACTCAGCAGTGATCCTAGTAAAAGAGGGGGGAATGTGGAGGTTGGCTGCTGGAGAGCCGGAACAGGCTCCAGGCTGTATTAAACTTTTAGGGTCACATAGGCAGTAGTTGGCACCAGGATAATAGAGAAAATATTAGGGGATAAAATGTTAAGGAGGCCTGCCTGTTTCCTTTCCTTTGACAGAAGTGGTTTCGAGCATAATAATGGCATTCTAATAGGAATTTTATATGAAAGAAATACATCTTTTTTTTGTACACCTTACAGCTTAAAATTGAGTATGGGAAAGGTATTTCTTCTCTCAACCTCTGGATGTTTGACTATGTTTGGTAACAATAGTTAGCATTAAAAGTTCATAACATTTTCTATATAATAGCAAGACTTTTCCCTTTTGCCTGCTCTGCACTGGTGAATTGGCACATCAAGAACTGGAGTGCAGCACCAGTGATGTGAGAAAGGGCAAGCCTGTCTTGAACCAAATAATGCTCTTCTCCACAAATATTCAGCTGCTTTCTTCTGTATGGGAGGCAGCAAATAATAATATAAACATGGAAGAGAAGACAGAACAGAGAGAGGACATTGGAAGTTACATATAATGTGCATGTATGTATGACACACTGTACATTGAAATTTTAGCAGTGGTGCTAGGCAGAGAGTCCTTGCAGAGCCGTTCTTTGAGTGCTCACAAACACCTATCAAGCAATGCTGGGGCTCAGTGGTCAGCAGATAATATGGAGGAAGCTTGAAAAATGAGATTTGTTAGAGCAGACACTGCAGAAAGTCAGGGCCATGAAAAATATAAGCCTGATTATTTATTGTGTGCTGGGGTTTCCTGATGGGGTATTTCAGGAGTCCTGTGTGACTTAGCTTGGGTAAAGATCTTCCTGAAGCAATGCTGATGAGCTCCTCTGAAACCTGAGAAGGGTAAAAAAATCCAAAGACACTGATGCTGCTTCTGAAGTTGGGCTTGCATCCACTTAATTTGGGATTGCATTCCAGTGAAAAGCAGGTGAAAGAAAGGCTACCAGTGCAAGTGCCCACAGGGCTTGCAGTGGGGCAGCAGGGTGTAAAATGGGTTTATTTAAAAGATAAAACATATTGTAAAAATCCTCCATGCTCTCAAATCTCTCATATTGACTGTGGAAACCTGGCTGCGGCCATTCTGCATCAATTTGATCAAATGATGCCTCTCATTCATGACTGAACTTGAACCCCACCACTTTTAAGGGAAAAAAGTGGTGTGATGCCCTGGATTCTTTCTGCTTGATAGTATCAGGCAGCTTTTCCACCATCTCTCTGAGAAGCAGCACTTGCTGCTTTCACATGACAGGAGAAAAGTGTTTTAAAGAGCAGTATTAATAATAATAGCAACATTAAAGTGTGGGGAAGGATTACAAAGGTAATTCTGAGATCTTTCTCAATAATGTAGGCTATTAACAAAAGATAATCACCTGTAAGTTAGCCACCTTTAGCCTTGGAGCAAAATGAAGGCACAATTATTCAATGCAGTACAGAAGTAATTTAAACAGAGATGGATGAACAGTCATCTCTCTGGTTCTTGCTTGGGGAACCAGCCAGGGCCATGTTCAAAAGGGAGGAAAACTCAGTGAAAAAAATGGCAGAAAAAAAAAGTAAGTTATTCCTGGTGTCCTTCTCTCCACTTTTCCATCAAATCTGAAGTCATTCACTCTTTGGAGCACAAAAAGTGAAAGGGGGAGTAATAGGAGAATTATGTTGAAAAACAGTTCTTCATGTTCCTTTTACGGGTAGCACTTGGAGGCTCTTTTACACTGGACTGCCATAAAACATCTAGGTCCATTCTCTGTGTCAGAGTGGGGGGGGTTTGTCATCAGAAACCACTGGCCATGTGGCTTCATCATTTCATTCATGTTGGGTCTGTGGCTGAGGGGCAGCCTGAAGAACGAGGTGGGACAAGTTTTGTATGGAAAAGGTACCATGTCTACTGAAAAAAGGTTTAGTAGCCAAAGAAATTGTCATCAGCATGGCCAAAAAGATGTGGCCTCTGGGTTAATTTATGTGTATAGAAAACCTTCCTGCTCTGGAAACAGGAGTTTCTTTCTTCACAACTGCTGTGGGATCCCTTGCCTTGTGTCCATATTCCCAGAAACTGGCCTGAAGTTGCTGGAGTACAAGGGCTTGCTAGTTTTTGTCAGGCTGTTAGCTTGCTGGTTTTGTTGTTTAAAAGGGTTTTTGGAGTTTTTTGCTGGGTAGAAGGAATGTGTGGACTCTGGAAGCAGTTAAGAGATTGCAAAAGTTGCTTCAAAAGGCCTTTCAAGCAGCAAAGATGAGCGCTTGATGCCCTTGGAAATGCCCAAAGTAGGGCTGTAGCCACATACAACCCCCTGGACAAGCTGACACTGACTCACCACCTGAACTTGCATTCAAGCAAATAAAATTCCCACTCTTAATATTCCCACTGATTTTCTTTCCCACAGAAAGAAGCACTGGAGCTGGGCATCCAAACCCCTCCATTGTCTGTGTGCTGCCTCCATGAGCAACAGCAGGATGACAGGCAGGCACAAGGTGAAGAGAGACTGGCAAGCCTTGCAGCACACGGCTCAGCCTGACCCTCACTCTGGAGCAGCTGAAAAAGTCCATGAGAGATTAGCAGGTATGAGAAACTGCAAATGGAATAAACTTCTTGGAGAGTTGCTGTGAGAGGCATTGTGAGTGGCCTCTAAACCACCAACCAAAGGGAAAAGTCCAGTCCAGCCCAGTACAGAGTGGGATAAATTCAGTGTTTCTGTTTTATGTCATGTCTGTTCAAACAAGGGGTCTTGTGTGCTTATTCCTGCACTGTTTCCTGGTGGCTCTGTCTGGACTACTGCCTGCTTTGGCATTATAAGCATCATGGCAGGAGCTCAGTACATGATTATTCTCAGAGATATTACCACAGTGTTAGCTCCAATTACTTCTTTTCCATTGCACAGCTCACATGCAGGCTCCTTACCAAAAGCTACTGAGTTGGTGGCCTGCCTGGTCTAGCCACCCCAAAATCCCATTTGTGGTGTTGCTGCTGGGTGCAAACATCCTTGTCATGGAGTGTGGGCTTATATGAGAGCAATGCAGCCAAGGGGGTCCATCAGAGGAGTTTGAAGGACATGTGAGAGCTGTCAATGTCCACCAAGGGTTTCCTTGTGCTGCAGTTACTGAGCACTGCTGGGTGACTGCCAGGATCAGTGTGGAGCTGGAAGAGAACTCACTCTGCACTGGCAAGTGGAGGGTGAGAGGAGACAGGGAATTGGCATCTGCTTTTGCAGCTGGAGAGGTTTGATGACAAAGCTATCAGTTTGGGTTTTGTCTGGATGTTTGGGTGACACACAGCATTTTGGGAGGCTAGCAAAGGGCAGTGATACGAGGAGAGGGAATACAGGGTCTGTCCCTGCTGGCTGCACGGCTCAGCAGATCAGAGGAGGGCTGCATTATTGTCTGGAAATTCTCTGTATGCCCATCAGCACCTTCACTGTCTGTCAGCAAGTCTGAATCCTGAGCTGTGGTAAACATTCAGGACCCAAGTCAGGATGGCTGTAACCACAGCAGAAAGCTTTCTACCCCATTGCTGGTTTAGGCATTTCAACCCAGAATTTCTCTCCAGTGCTTTTTGGGGGGTAGTACTTGCTTGGGACTCTTCACTTCACCCCATAAAACCTTTCTCATTGTCCACCCCATACTTCAGGCTCATGTTCAAGATCCTGGTGGAGAATATCTCAAGAAGGCAGACAAATCAGCTGTGCAAAAACTGGACTAAATTGATAGTGCATTTACTGCACTCTGCTGTTAACCCTTGGTGTGCTGTACAGGGGGCAAGCTCTGAGCTCATCACTTCATGTGCTGTGGGGTTTTATGAATGCCCTTGGCCTTCAAAACTGGGGAAATGGGTGCTGCTGACTGTGCTGGCCCACGTGGGCTCCTGGAGATGTGTTTTGCTGCCTTCTTGCTGTACCACAGTGTTCTAGTACTCTCATGTAATAGGTGGTGGTGGTAGTTGAGTTTTTATTGGGCATTCTGTGGGAGACACTTTTCCCTGGAGGATGTACAAGCTGGATCAAACCCCAGCAACTTCCCTTTTGTGTGAAAATAAGGAACACAGAGGTCTGGGCAGTGTCTTGTAGCTCTTAGAGCTGTTTATGTACCACATTTCTGTTGAGAGCAGTGTGGTTCTGGGAAAAGAAGAAAGGGGAAGCAGCTGAAAATCAAACCCTTCATGTATTCTGTTCACCTGAAATGCAAAGCAATTTGTGAGTTCACGTTCAATATCTTTCTATTAAAGCAGACCTTTTTTCCATAGAAATTGGTCTCAGGTTCTTGATCAGCTTGAATAAGCACAATGCCTTCCCTTGTCAGAGAGGCCCACTTCAACCATAAATCTGGTGTTGAGAAGTTGGATTTCTCTGCTGCTCCCTAGCTGTCATCAGAAGAGAAAGACAGCAGCAATTCATGGGGAGAGCTGAGTGTGGCATCACTGGTATGTGGGTATGTGTCTGCCAGAGCAGGCGCCAGGCAGGGCTTCCTTGGCTCACCAGAAAGAGGGGCTTGCCTGTCAAATTCTCATATGATTTGTGCTGAATGACCTGACAGAGCTGTGGACAGAACCTGGGAACTAGGAGCCATTTAACTCCTGCTGCATTCAGCTAAACCAAATAAGATAATCCCCAGCTCGTGTTACCCAGGTTTTAGAGGTGAAAATAGCATTTTGATCTTTCAAATGCCGTGGCAAGGATGGGGTGACATCTCCTCTGTGCCAGGTGGTGATGCATTGGTGGTCAAGTGTCCCAGCCACCTACTGACCTTTTGGGCTGGGGTCAGAACTGTTTTTAAAACTACTAAGGGACAACTCACAACACCCCCTGTTCACTGTGACAGATTGGGCAGCACCAACTGCTGGTGGCCAAGATACCATGAAACAGGTCCTCAACTTCAGAGACTGCTCAGAAAAAAAAGTTAAAAAATATAAATACAGTAATACAGAACTCTTTGTTCTGCTTTTGATGGCCTCCCCTATTCACATTTTCAAGATTTTCTCTGCAGCTGTAAAATTTAGAAAAGCATTAAAAAAAATTAAAGCTGAGATTTTCTTAGAGTCACGTGTTTCCAGCCACAGGGGACTTGAGAGTAAAGCTCCAGATATAATCCTGAGATTTGGCAGTGCTCTTTGTATCATATTCAGTGATGGTCTACAACACTTGTTAATTGCTGCAGGCTGAAAACTGATTCTGGCTCCTGACAGAGGTCTTCTGCTCTTTCTCAGTACATGAGTTTCTCCAGTTCTTCTGGGTAAGAGGGAAATATCACTTTCTAAAAGGCATAGGTACAAAATTACAGAGTGATATAACCTATATACAGCTTGAACAGTGTTTTTAATTCTTTTAATTCAAAACAAAAATTAGGTATAAGAAACTTAAATGAACTGCTAACGTGTTCCTGAATAATCATGCAGGTTATTTTGTCTTTATAAGCCTCAAAAATCTGTTGCTGACCAGCAGAAGAGAGAGCAGACTGCTGTTTAAAACAGAGCAGTCCGTGATCTGGACTTGATGGACATGTGCAGGGTCAATCCACATTTCTCCTCCCAGTCCTCGGTGAACTGGCCTTTGTGCAGGTCCCAGGAGAAGCAGTGTTACCTGCCAGGTACAGCACCAGTCTAAAAATAATTCTCTTTTTAATGCTCATTAATTTTGGACTATTTTTGGACCCTAGAGCAGGCACTCCTCGGAATTTTCTACTTAGGCACAAAAGCTTTCGGGGCAGCAGCTCCTGTCCTAGATCTGGCATGGGGGGACCCTGCTGCAAGTTCAGGACAAGGTTTGGAATCGGGCTGGGCTCCCCCATCTCCATTAGGATGTATTTATGGCAGCTGAGCATACTGTCCTGGGCCACAGTGGAGATAATCTCTAGGTTCCAGTGGAAACCTTGTCCTATGGCTTCCCACAGATGAAGGAGGGGCAGGAGTTCCTGGATGAGAAAAATGTTTTACTGCAGAGCTGTCAAAGACAGTTCTTAGGATACAGGAGAGTGAAGCTGCCCTCTCATCCTACTCCAGCCAGCTTACAGCCAAACCCCCATTATTTTTATAATCATCCTCCACCTGCTCCTGGGCCTGACTCTGCCATTGCCAAGGCTCTGCTACAGCTCTCTGTCACTGTGGAAAAACTCTCCCTTCCTGGAGATGTTCCCTTTTGCTTTTTGTCAGTGTGCAGGGGAGCAGGGATCTCCCAGGGCTGATACCCTGGAGAAGTCAACATCTTGAATCCCATGGACCTTCTTGCACTGGAAAATCAGCAGCAATTCACTGTGGAGGGGGGAACTGGGGCAAAAAGGCAATTTCTGTCAGATGGCGATGCCTGTTCTCCTGTTCCCCTGTTCCTGTCCCTGCCCTTGTTCTACTGACACATGCCCAGGTCTGGCGATGCTGGGTCTGGAGCTGGTGGCTTTGTGGGGCTTTGTCTGTGTGCAAGGGCTGCCATGATGCAGCAAGCTGCCACACAAGCACAAACATCAAAGGGCTGGCATATGTGTTTTCTGAAGCAGCTTTCTAGGTTTTACTGGGCTATAAAATACAGCGATGAGGATATAAAAACAAAGCTGTGATGGACTTAGCAGAGAGCCAAAGCAAGTGAGGAGAGAAATTATGAAAATGAGAAAAAGGAATGAGCAAGGAATGATGTATCAGCTTTGTGTCAGGAGGAACAGATTTTGTGAAGTGCGTAAAACTGGTTTAGTCATTAAGGGGGGAAATACAGAAAAAGAAAGAAAAAAGAAAAGGAGAGAAAAAAATCTAATAAAAATGAGTAAAGGAGGGAACTTCAAAGCATAAATTTCTCGACTGCATGACACTGATGTTTTGAACAGTTGTTCTGTGTGAGATAGCAGCAGTGATTTTAATGAACTTTAAAGAGCAGTATAAATAGGAGCAAACAAAGAAAGACGATCACATTAGCTCAGAGTGAGGCAGTGAGCTAATTGACTGAAAAGGATTTAAATGGCAGGTTATTATTTTTTTATTTATGTGTATAAACCTACTTTTCTACTTGGGCTTAAGAAGATAGAATAAAATAAACCCAAGCATCTCAATTTGGATTTTCAAGGGAATCAAATACATGCTTCATTTCCATGAAGAATGTGAGCTGACAAGCCAAAGGGCAGTGAAATGGTGTAGCAGAGAAAGCGGGAGCCTTTTGTTGGCCATAAGGGGGCTGAGTGGGTAGAAGAATTAATTTTAGTTTGATGCACAAACTCTTTCTGATGTTTCAAATGGATTTCACAGTGCAGCTGCCTGGGGACTCAGAGGATCAGAACCATCAGAAATGGGGAAAAAACAGGTCACCCTGTTCCCGGAGTGGGTCACCTCATTCTCATCCTAGGCTGGAGATTTTCTTAGGCTTTGGATTTTCAGCTTCGAGCATTTGTTTGTACTCGAGCTGCTTCTTGTTTTCCATGAGCTGTGGGCTCCATGTCCCCACTGCTGTGAGCAGCAAACGTGCAGAAGCAGCTGCTGGGGGAGGTGAAGCTGCTCCATGTATGGCAGCCACTCCTGGGCTTGGATAATGTGGGACAACACTGATAGCTACCTTTCTGGACTTATATACTCAACAAAAAGCCTTTTTATTGATAAAGCATATCTTACTTATACTTTACTAATGGTTAAAGAACAATTAGAGCATTCCCTCCCCCTCCCCTAAATCTGGTAGGAGTGAGCAAAGAACTCAGTGAAGAAAACTCTCTGTGAAGTAAATTAGAAAGTCAACTAATGTCTGAAAGTTGGAAAACTATCAACCAGATTAACTTGTGGCTCTGACATTTCTAGTCAAACATCTAGTCAAAGCCTGTTGTACATTTGGTAGACCCAAAACCACTGCTGTGGAGGTGGAAAAAGGGAGGCAGCCCAGAATATTTGCAGTGTCAAAAGCATTCTGGGCTGTATAGTAGGTGGGTTGTCTTGTTAGACAAAACTGTGGTTCTTCAAGAACTGCTAAGGAAATTAATTAAAAATTACAATCTCTAATTGGGTACCTGATTGAAAAGCCAGCATCCTGTGTACTTGAGGTGTAGAGTAGTACAAATTCAGATTGCAATCATTGCTTTTTCCATCCTGACTTGCCCCGCATAGACTTCAAAGTTTTGACCCACTTCAAGAATTAATGAGCTTGTCAGGTCTTCCCAAGGCCCATCATCCCTCTGCTGCTTGTGAAACAGGTTTCTTCTGCTCTGAGGAAAATATTCCCACCCCACAGCCCCTGCTATCACCATCACTTTTTGAACTGTTTTTTGTGTGCCATTTCTCCTTGGAAGAGGCACTTGCTGTGCAGTGATTTCTGTACAGACCACCCATGATCCTTGAATATTTTGCCGAAGTCCAGCAGCTGAAGGGGGGAATCAGGTCTCTGATTTGTTAACCACAATTCTGGGCATGGGTCAGAACAGTAGAGCCTGGAGAAAATCCAGCCCTTCTCCATCAGCTTTTCCAACTGTCACCCCCCATCATCATTTTCTTTCTTTGATTAAAGTGCAACGTGGATTCAGAACCCCCCAACAAAATGCAGCCTTTGGTGGAAATGTCATTAATGTGGATCTGACTCCATACTTGTTTTAAATTAAAATTCTGGAGGAGTCCATGTGCTTTTCATATTCATTCTTCCTCACCACAAAATGGACTGGCCCAAGACAGACATTTCTGAGCTGTTCAGATGGTGAGGTATTAGAGTGATTACAATTGTCAGCACTGAGATTAAGGGATTTGGTTTGAGAAAAGAGGGAACTGGGGAATGAAAAAGCAGAAGGAAGGCAGAGGAAGAAAGGAAAAATGCTTCAGTGCCTTCCTTTGCAACCTAAAACCAGCTGCTTTCCAGTCCATCATCTCCTCTTTTCTGCTTTATTTTTAGTGGCCATAGTCTCAGATACTGAGAAGTCCTTGTAAGTGTGTGCAGAGTTGGAGGGAGCAAGCCAGCTCAAAGCAGAAAAGAGGCCCCCCAGTTTTGCCAGCTTCTAGAATCCAGCTTGAATTGAATGCTTGCTCAAGGTTGCCAAATGTTCAGGGAATATAAAGGCTCTTGTAGTGATGTTTGTAGAAGACTTAATAGGTCAGCCTGTTCTTTTTGGCTTTGCTGAGCCGTGTTTCTGAGCCAGTTATTCTGACTTCTTTAGTGCCAAACTCATGATACACTCAGTGGGGCTGACTTATGGGAAGTGCCTGGCCTTGAAGTTATTAATCCCCCTCCAGGTGACTCGGGTGGGTCATTCAGAACGGGGATATCACAGCTCCCCGGTCCTGGCTGTGCTGTGCACGGGTTCTTCTGGTGCTGAGCCTGGAAGCTCCACACTGCATGTCCTCATTCCAGTTCTATGGAGATCATATCCCGGTTTTTTTCATTAGCATGATCAGGGAGGATTCATTTGATACAGGTTTATTCATAAGGATCTTTCCTCCGCGTGTCTGGTGACGTGCAGCATTGACTTGGCTTTTGCCTCATCTTGGTGCCCTTCAAAGTCTGATTTACAAAAACTTCTGTGTTAGCAGGATACAAGGATTTTTTTATGCCCTACTGAGGAGAAGCGTGCTAAGACAGAATGACTCATAACAGGACATTGCATCTGTCGTCCTCAGCCCCCCAAGCTGGCGTGGACTGCAGTGGTCACTGGAGCTGCAGCGGGGAACAGACCAACTCCATCTGTGTGCTCTGGGCTCAACGTGCCCCAAACAGGCTGAGGTTTCTGCAAGTGTACGTTTTTCTGAGGTTATGCAAACTCTGACTTTATGAAAGCTTGCAGATTTTTTGAAGCCCCTCTTTTTGGAAGGACAACCACAGGGACATCCCCAATAAAATGCTTGCTCCAAACTGGGAAAGACAGGGAAGAAATTTTATGGAAAAATTTGCCTGAACTGTTTAACTTAGCTAAAAGTTATTTTTGTTTTGATCCTCATACCAGAAAGAGGCAGGTCATTTTAGATATAAATTAAAGAGAAAATATTGCTGAAGGCAGATTGTTCACCTGTAAAATTTCATCTGAAATCATTACAGTCTGGCAAAGCTGTGTAAACAACTGAGGCTAAGAAACATTCAGCAGCTTTAAAACTTGATACTGTATTGCAGATATTCATAGGCAATTACATCACAGCAAAAGAAAAAGTTTTAAGGAATATTAAGAAAATTTCTAATTAAAATAAACCAGAATTTAAGTAACTATCAAGTGTAAATGTGGATATGATTGCCTTTCATTCCATGGTTACCCACTATTTTTTTCAAATACCTTATTTGAAATCTTGTAAAGCATTAAGTGGTAAGGGGTGAATAGCATGAAAAAAGGATGTGCTATTGGATGTTTACGCTGCCCCCGAGAAACACTCCATAGTTCACTGACAGTAGTGTCTTGGGACTCTTTATCGGGAATGTAGTAAGCCAGATACATGCTAAAATTCAAAATGAATTTGCTTTGGACCTCTGAGATCTGGTGCTCTCTGATTCACTGCAAAAGCAAAGCCATCCCAAAATTGACCTGAAGAAACTTCTTGCACATTTTGGTGAAATCTTGGAAGTTCAGAATAGCAGAGGTGAGAGGCAGCTTTCGTCTACTAAACTGTCTGTGCTTTAAAAAAACCTAACAAACAGTGTAATTAATATTGGACCTGATGAATTTTGAAATCCTTCATTGTTTCTTGCTCTTTTTTGCCGTCATTGAAATCCTCTTGCCCACAAAAAATGGGTCAGCTCAACTGGTCAAAACCAACTAATTCTATTATATTCTGACACCAAGAACATAATAATGAAGTGAACAGAAGTCAGATTTTCTTCAGTGAATTACTGAGAGGCAAATTTAAAATGGTGTTACGAATAATACCTCATAATTACAATGGAAATGAAGCACCCATAATCATGCCTCACAGCTATGTTTGCTAATAAGAAGGCAAAGCAGAGGAGTATTGTGTCATTTTTCATATAATCCTTAGTGTAGTCTCCAGCTTTCAGACCAGCTGGAGCTGGAGCAAATAACCTTCATTGCCCCCAATATAAACAGGCTGTGATGCACCGACCAAGCCTTTGGCCCTGTTTGCTTTAAAAAAGCAAAATCCCCACCAAAGCCCGGCAGGGACAGAGAGCGGATCCATGGGACTCTGGTTTGTTTCAATGGAAACTTGTGCGTTAATCATAGGTTTGATGCACTAAATGTTTCTAATTAACATCCAGCTTAAAACTGCATGTGCTCCAGCTCATGTTCAGAGGTTTAAGCAGCACAGGTAACCTCAGGAACACCATGAACAGATGCCAGGACACAGGTGAGCTGAAAAGCAGACAAGACATTTGCCCACGTTAAGCAGAGAGAAGGCAGAGCAGCGGTTGTGACTGAACACGCTGAGTGGGCTGTGGCTGTGTCCCTGTGCCTTGTGGTGTCCTGGGGAGGGGAGTCTTTTGTTCCACTGGAGTGGGTGCCATCACACCTGTCACTGCACTCGGGTCCTTGGCTGGTGGAGGAAGGTGCCCGTGGCCAATGTGGCTCTTGACTTCTGGAGAGGCCAGTGCTAATTTTTCTGGGAGCAGGGAAAGGCTATGCAGCGGTCAGTAAGGGGGTTTCCCCAGAGAGGTGGTGGATGCTCCATACCTGGAAGTGTTCAAGGCCTGGCTCTGAGCAACCTGGTCCAGTGGAAGGGGGGTAGAACTAGATAAGGTCTCTTCCTTTCTTTAAGGTCTCTTCCAACCCAAATATTCTGCAATTCTATGGTGGTGGCAGCAGCAAGCACGGGTTTGTTGCCATCTTTTGGATGCTGCTGCATCTTTTCCTCTCTCAACTCACAAAGATAAGGTTTGCTGCAGTCAGGGTGGAAGCTTTGCTGGCCATACACCTGCTCTGGTGCTCTGCCTTGTATTCTCTTAGTGCTTTTAGTGCCATTCCTGGAACTGTGGTGTCTGGGGAAAAGGATTTGAAAATTGCACAGCATTAGTATGCTGACAAGGAGGTAATGTGTGTAAAGCATTTGACCTCCTTCTTGCTCCTGTGGCTGGGACAAACTCTGCTCTCATTTGCAGCAACGCAAACCCAGAGTATCTATATTAAGCACATTAAATTTAGTGGCGTTACTCTGAGTTTATAGTTCTGCACCTGGAAAATGGGAGATGTCACCAGCAGCTTTTCCATGACGCAAGGGAAGAGAGTAATGAAGGCAACCTGCAAATGAAAGGATGAAAACAGTTCCCAACAACAAGACTTTTGCAGGGTTGTGAAATTTATTGGGAGTTGCTGCAGGCTCAGCTTTATTTAAAACAAGCTCACACTTTTGGTGCTGGAAGTGTGGAGTTAGGAATCTTACTACAAGCATTGAGTTTTTAAAACATGTTAAAGGCTACCGGGGGCCTGCATGGAAGAAACAGGTCCTTAGAACAGTTTAGGAAAAGTTAAAATATGGGGGAGGCTGAGCTTTTACTTTCTCATTTTTCCTTTTTTATCTAAGAAGGAAGGGAAGATGGGGAAGATTCAAGAAAACCCCAAAAATAAAACAGAAGAGGGGAATGAAAAGTAAAACAATTTTTGTGCAAAATGAGTTAAAGGAATTAAATAGTACCAGTTGCCACATTTTAAAATTTTCTCTCTGCATGTGTAAAATACCAGTAAAAGATCCACCATGCATTTCAGTTTGCCCTCCCAACCTCCAAATCCAATATCACTAACTAGTCTCAATATTAAAGGGTTGTTTTATTTTTTCCAAATATACAGGAAATCCAAAACATGTGGAAACTAAAGACTTTATGTGCAGCTTTTCCAGTCCTAGTTCCAAGAATGCCAGAGAAACTGTGCTTTCTTAATGGGGGATGCAGTGAGAGACCTCATTAATGTGATTAAGAAGCCTGACTCGGGTATTGGATGCCCCTCAGAGATGGGTGCATTTCTCCATTGCTTTTTCATGAAAGACAGCCCAGCTCCCTTAGAAAAAAAAATAAAAATTGGTGTGTTGCCCATGCATGTAGGAGGTTAATTTATAGATGATCGGCTGTGAAAACATTTGAGATTCCGGTGAGAGCCGTTATTTATCCCAGTGGTGAGGCAAGAAGGCACCGCTGGCTCCAGGGCACCATTTATCCATCCCACTGGATGCCCGTGTCCCTGGGGCTGGGAGCAGGGAGGTGAAGCTGTGTGGAATGAGGCAGCTCCTCTCCTCCCGTGCGAATCACTGTGGTTTGTGCGCTGGAGGCCACGAACACACAGAGCTTTCTGCTCCTGTTTAGGCAGCCCCATCCTTGCTGGGCAGGTGCGGACTGGCAAAAGAAACTATTTTTAGTTTGGGATGGGAAATACTGCTGGGAAAGGAAATGTGTAGGGTCAGAGTTATCTGCTGAGGGCTGAAAGGAGCTTCTCTCCCTTGACCAAGGCCAGATTCTTCTGCCCACATGAAGATGCCACCAGGTGAATGAAGGGCCGTGGTGCCCTGTGGATAGAGACCAGCCCTCTGTGTGGTTCCTCACCTCATAAGGTACCTGCCTGAAACAAAAAGAAAGTCCTGAAAGTGTCTATTTTTCTCTGTTTCATGCTTCCTTTTTCCTTCCAAGCTGTGTCTGTGGTCAGTTACTCTGTGTGTTGATTTTCTCCTCCATACCTCATGCCACGAGGTTCAATTTTTAAGCAGGCAAAGTCCTCACTGTCCTCTGCATGCTGTTTGTGTCTCATTCCAGAGGTGCTTAATGTCTCTCATTTGTCATTATCAGACTCAATTTGGATAAAAATGCCGCACATTAGATCTTACAGGACTTGCTTGTCAAATAGTTTTAAATCATAAACCAATTTGTCACTTTGCTTTTGATTTAAGAAAATCCACGCTCAGCTTTAGAACTCAGTGAGTCTGAGGAATGTGCACTGGGATTTTCACACATGCTATTACTTTCTACACAGGAGGAAACCCAGAGCTGGGGAAAATCTGGGGCTATTAGGAAGTTCTGAATCTCTTTCTTCATTTCCTTGCTGACCCTAGGTAAGAAGTATCTAGCTGAAACTGATGCAGGTGTTCAGGGAGAAAAGGGGTGTGATTGGAAATATTTCCTAAGTGCAAAGGTAGGAGTGGCTCATGCTAAGCAGCAGGATTTCTGGCTCCCATAGGATGTCTTGCTGTGTACTGGCAGAGGGCTGCTCAGTGTGAGCAGCAGTGGGAGAAGGAGGGGAACATTAGCTTGCAGTAATCAAGTGTATGAAAATCAGTAAATGTTTGCTGTACAAGCCTTGTTTGACTAAATTTCCTCTTTAAGTGAATTTGACAACCCTGGAAGATGGTATTACGCACAAGAGCTTCTGTTTGCTTCCTATGCAGCTATTTGCAGCAGCTGCCAAAGACTCAACGAGCTCTGGGCAGGGGGAAATTTCTTCCATGTGCTGGTTTGTCAGGTCTTGTACCACAGAGCACGTCAGAGGCTGGCAACTGCTCCTCTGTAAGAGGGTTTGGTGGCTCCTGTGCTCAGCAGGCTTTTAATGTAACTCTCAAAAATGAGGTGTGTCTTGGCTGAGCAGTACTTTGTGGTTTTTTACCAGGTTGATATACTACCCTTGCCCTAGTACACTGATACAGTCGTGTTTCTTTGCAAATAAAATAAAATAAAATAAAATAAAATAAAATAAAATAAAATAAAATAAAATAAAATAAAATAAATAACAGAATAAATTGCAATTTACCAACAGTCTCTCAATAGTGAGGCTGAGGCAGGGGCTCTGGAGCAGCCCTCTGAACCTTGGTCAGTGTACTCTTCAGAGAGGAGAGAGGATTCTTCAATAGAAAACAGTGTTTGTTTCTGCCTTTGCTCCATGAATACTGACCTGACTTCCTTAACAATTACCTGATGGTGTTGAACAGGAAACAACTCCACTGGTCAGACCAGAAATAGTTCAGGCTTTATCAAAGCCTCTCTAATTCTGAAAACTGAATTTATCACAAGGTGCTTTAATGCAAAGTGTATTAGGAAAAACAAGCATGCAATCTTGCATCATTTCTGCTAGGAGGTCCTGTAGAGCTCTGGAGTTGGTTCAAGGACGTGGTTTAAGCAGTTATCTCAAGGAAATTGTGAGTTCTATCCTGCCTGCATCTGACCCAAATCCAAAAGCACATGACAGTGACCATGTGTATTGTCTTTCCTTTTGTGTGGATCTTGTGGCTTAGCTCGGGTCAGACAAAGCTCCATGGTCCCTCAAGGGCTGCTGAGGCATTGTTAGAAGGGGCTCCCATGCTGACTGTCAGCAGACAGAAGAGGCTGAGCTTCAGCTGATACCCAATTAACTGATTATCCCAAAGGGAATTGAAAATGAAGGTTATCTTTCAACTTGTGATGAGCTTCCAAATAAATATTCAACATGCATTTAATAAGACAGTTTTATGCATTATTTAAGTATCAATTGATGGGTAGAAGACGAAAGACTGCACTACTGATGCTGGGGTTTGAAAGGCAAGAGCAAAAATCTGGTGAATGAGGTCTTAAAGGAGATTTGCATGTCTCATTTTATTCAAATATTATTTACACAGTAATCACTAAAGGAATTTTAGTAAGAATTCACTTCTGCATTTTGGTGAGTTGGGGACTTTCTTGTTTTTAAAACATGAGCAACAAGAGCTCCAGCCTCCACCTCAGAGCAAGATCAACTCTCCTGGGACCTGTCCCTTGGAGTTTTGTGCCTGGGTCAGAGACAAGGACTGGTTCATGTCATGGTTCATGTCTGTGGTTAAATCTTTTCCCTTGAACTTGGAGTGTTCAATTCTCTTGCTTCTGATGTTTATCAGATGGACATTGCTGGGGCAGAGCTCCTCTCTGAGGAGTGAAACTCTGCTGAAGTACAACCCAGCTTCTCATCCTATGAGAATTTTTAGTGTTGTAGTAGGAAGTCTGCTCTGTTGCCTCATTCAGACTGTTGATGGATTGATCGTGCAAGTTACAGAGCAACAATGTGCCCTATTCACATGGAGCAATCATGTCTGGCTGGAGGCTTCAAGGACTAATCCCTGTGTTAGGGATGTCTGACAAATATGCCAGCAATGCCCATTTTTGACCTGTGCTTTTTCTTCCCTAATATATATATTTGCTCCTCCAAAAATATTACCTGAAACATTGATGATATATTTTTGCTTGGTCACATCCCTTCCAGAAACCCAGACTTGGACCAACGTGCTGTGGTTTCAGCACCATGGAATGTCATTGCAGCCCTTCTCCTGTGGGATAACCGAGAGTGGGATTGGCCTCTCAGTCCTGGGAGATGCCACTTGGTTAATTAAATAAACCAGTGACCTCTAAGACAGAGGTGAACACAAGAAGGAGAGAAGGAAAGTGAGTTTTCTTTGCACAGTGTTTCTGCCTCTTCAGTGCTTCATTGTTTGGCTGCCCAGTGGGACTCAGCTCCTCCGGGCAGTGCAGGGAAGGCTCTGTTTTCCCTAACTCCACGTGGTATTCCAAATATTATTTTATGCACTTTTGGGGTTTTTTTAAGAAAAGGTGCTAAAAGAAAAGGTACTAAAATAAAAGTAGAGGGTCTGTCCTGATTTGGGAGGTTTTCTTCTTCAGCTCTGTCTTTTAAGTTATAAAAATCTATAAAAGATCTAGAAAAGATATTACGAATCTAGTTGGGATTGTTTGTCTGTGGTTTTACAAAATGTTTTTCCCTCCAAAGGAAAAATTGTCAATGTATTATCAAAGGGAGGTCAGACCCCAATGACATTTTCCTTGTTGGTTAAATGTTTGCAGAGCAAACATAGAGTGGATTTTGTTAAAGGATGCTGTTGAGAAACAAGAACTCGAGTTCAAATTGCCTTTTCCCACCCTCTTTCACTCAGTGCAACATGACCTATTTTCTGTATATATGCATTTTCCCAGTCTAATTTATCTAATACTGAGTATTTGCATTTTCATTACTTTTAAGAAAGATTGCATCTGCATTTTAATTGAAAAAATCACCTGTTTTATTTGAAATATAAATAGTTGTCAAATGTTTTCACTGATGGTTATGGAGATTTGTTTTAAAGCCATTATTTTGCATCTGATGTTTTGATGCTTCCTTTAATTTGTTGCACGTAACCATATTTCTTAATATCTTTAAATGATCTCAAGCATATCAAAAAGGTAGATTTTTCAAAACAGCTCAGAACTAGAACTCTGAATAATTGGTTTTTACTTTTAGTTGTTAAACTAAAAAATGTTTCTTAATTTGTTTCTGATAGCACTAAGAGAAAGATTATTCAGCAGAACAAATAGGAGACCCTACATGTTTAGTTTGATTCATTTTACTTCAGCTGCATGCTCTGAAACCATTTAAATTCCCCCTTAAAAATTAAATGCTGGTGATTTTTCTGAAATAGATGTATAGGAAGCAAACACTTAAACATTTCAAAACATCTTCAAAATGCTAAGTAGAAACATTTTTTCTTTTCTCAAATATACCAGTTTTTCCTCACTTAAAGAAGTTATGGTCTCTTTCTTACCATGTAGTAGTTACTATGAGGTGGTTCCTATTCCTAGTTACTGCAGAGTCCCTAAAATATCATCAAAGAAAAGGATGTCTCTGGAAGGTGATTCAGCCCTTCTGTCTTTCTCTGATAACCATAGGGATAACTGTCCTCAATTTTGTTATTTCATGTATTAGTGGGAAGGGACAAACTTGGGCCTGTAGATGTGCTATGTTAAGCTCAGCTTATATTGTGCAGTGTTTAAACAGGCTCACTTGCACATTTAGGGTGTAAATGTATTGTGCTATAGAACAGAGGCATTGGGAAACAGTGGAGTTTGTAAGGGAAAGGCATTAACATCATGAGCAATGTGTAGATTAGTCGATATTAACAACCACATTCATTAAGATGTTGATGAGCCAGCACAGGAGGTTCCTTCTCAGAGCCAGTATCATACAGCAACCTTGGCAGGGGGCAGGAGAGGTCATGCTGTGAAATATGGTCACACTGCTAGGGGCTCATGATGCTTTTAAGGTGTGCATGTATGTATCAATACCAAAACTTCATTGGTCTAACAGGGGCATTCCATCCTCTTTTGCTGTTTCTGCTGGGTACCCTAAAATACCACATTTTATTTTGTCTGGTGCTGGCAGTTCAGGAGTGGGTGAACTGATTCTCATAGGAAATGATGCTCAGATAGTTTAAGGCATGTTGGAAAATACTTAAACACAAGGTGTCATAGCAAGTTTGCTGCTTATTTTGGAAGAAGGACTAACAGTGTTTTGATTATCTCTGAGCGTGCTAAGCTGACTCAGTGTAACGTAATTAATGAGGCCACCTTCCATTTGAGGACAGTGGGAAGAGCTATTGGTAACTACTTGACAGGCATGAGAGAAATATTGCTGAAGCAGGAGCTCTCGGTGCCCAGATGATGATTACTCTGCTGCAGAGGCTGGTGCTGCTGCTGGCAGCTGAGCAGCACAGGGTGAGCAGATGGAGCTGCTGCTGCCTGCCCAGCGTGCCATCCCTGTGGGCTTTGCTGGCTCAAGAAGCAGATATTTGCTCACACCAGCATAACCCCTCTCCACTGTCACTGCTTCCTGGGACCTCTGAGGACAGACAGGGCATCTGAGGACAAACTAGGCTCAAGCCATTGGTATGATTGGTGGACGGTTTTGAACTTTGCAGTGACATGGATGCATTTCAGAAAATGCTGGAATGTCATACAGGGTGTTAATATAGAGATAAGTGCTGGCTCCCCTTGCTGCCAAACAATGGAGAAAAGTCCAGCTGTCTTTTCAACTTGCTTCAATTTCCCCATAATTGAACTTACAAGTGGAGTGGCCTGGGAGAGACTCTTTATTATTCTCTCATCCATTTGTTCAGAGACATGGACGTATGAGTGCTGGGAACATCTAAAGCCTTATCTAGCCTGACCTGCTCTGAACAGCAGACTATAAACTTCTGTCTATTAACCTCAACACTGAGCCCACTAACTCATAGCTGGCTGAAACATCTTTTCCACTCTCAGTCTGAAGAGACCATGTGGTGAACAACCCACCATTACCCTTAACAGCTTCTTTTAACGTCTAGCCTGTGTCTCCAGTTAAAGCAGTAATTATCCCTGCTGCTCCTGTTGTATCTGATCTGTGGCTCACTGCAGTTTGCAGCCAGAACATGTGTCAGGACTCAGCTGGAAGGCTCCTGTAGGTCAGGAGGGAGATGGTGTGGGTTGAGGGGATAGATACAGGAAGTTTGAGGCATGAGGGTCAGGTTGCAGGATCCTGACCATGTTTTGAGCAGTAGCCCTTAGTGCTGGGTTTATTGGTGACTAACTGAGGGCTCAGCAGGACTCAGTGCTGCTGTCCCAGAGGATTTCAGGGGTGTTGGCAGAGCGGGATGGGATCCTGGGAATCACTGGATCTCTGCTCCTTTGGCTCTGCATGGCTTCAGGGCTGATTCAGCATGTTCCTGAAGGGTTGCCTTAGTCAAACTAGATAAAAAAGTGTTGTGTTCCCCCAGGCTTTGCCTGGCTGCAGGGCTTGTCTTTGTTATCACAAGCCTAAATTCACTCACAAAGTCTTTCAGCTTCTTGTTTATCTGCTCCCTTGGGCTCCATAATTAGAACTGCTGCTGAGACAGCAAAGCCTGGTTTGGGAGACCACCAGCACAGCCTGTGGGAGAGCATCGAGGCCCCTCCATGCAGGGATGTTCTTTCAGCAGAGTGACTCTGGAAGTCAAGGACGAGATTTGCCTTCCTTGGGACTGAACAAACACAGTGAGACACAGCCTGCTCCACACTCCTGCAGGGCTGCCTGAGCAAAGGGGCAGCAGCCCGCTGGCTCCAGCCAGGAAACCCATATTTCACCAGGGAAAATCTGTGGGGGAATATTGTGACAGGGAGCCTGGCAGGTGGAGGCAGCCTCATGAACAGCTTTGGATGAGCATCTCTGTTTTCAGGGTGCGTTTTTTTCTGAGCTTGTCATTTTTAAGGGCATTGATTTTAATGTGTTTTCTTTGGCTGGCGATTTGACACCAAAGGAGCTGGCTCCAAGAAGGAATGGCATTCCTTGGACTTCCACCTCAGCATGCCTTTACTGGAAGCTCTGGCTGTCAGTGATACCCAGAGAGAGTTTTGTTGATGAAAACCATTCCTCAGACCCCTCCCATGCATGTGCTGAAATAATAAGCCATTTGTTTGGAGAATTGTCATCTTCCCCATGGACAGATGCTATTTTGAATGAAACCATCTCAAACAGCACACACAACTTGCAGACCTTGAGCAGCCAGATGGCAAAGAAAAGATTGCCCTAACAGAGTTAGGGGTTCCCTAACAGAGTGGAGATTGCCAGACATTCATGAGCTGATGGATAACTGACATCAGTAAATGTTAGCAACTGGATGCTCATGAAAGCCTTGGAGGAGTTACAGAGACTGGGATTTGTTTCATAGGATCACAAAATCATTAAAGGCTGGAAAAGCTCTCTAAGATCATCCTGGAAGGGATGATCTAGTTCAGCTGTGTATGAGCTGGATAACATTATACACCAATGGGAAAAACAAACTGAAAAATGTTGTCCTGGATCTTTTCACACACTGGGCAGCTTTCCCTCATGTTGCTGAGCTCACCACAGAAACAGTTATTTCACCTTTGAAAGTAGTTTCGCTGGGCTCTGCACCTTTTAAAAGTTACTTTAATGGTAATGCAGAGTGCTGGGTCTACACTCCTTCAATGGGGACACCCGATTACCTCTTGCAAGGTCTTTTCCTGGAAAACAAAAAAATTTTGGGACAACTGAAATGTTTCATTTTACCCCAATATTGTGCTTGGGTCTTGGGATTATTTGTGTTTTTTATGTTCAACCATTATTCTTTTAAATATGATTGGCAAAAAAAATTCTACTTTGAAAGGAAACAGTGAAAAGTTGGGTTCTGAGAACTGACAAAATCATGTTTGTCAGGTCTGTGCTGCGTATCACTTTCCTCCAGCTGGAGTTGGAGTCTGGTGCTGAGGCTCTCAGTGCAGCCAAGGCAGTGATGCTCTGGAGGCATCTGGTGCCATGGTTTATGTTGCAAACTGTTCCACGCTGAAGAGAAACGTGAGGTATGTGGGCAGCGTGTGTGGCCATGCAGGTGCCATCAATGCATCCAAGACTCACATATGGTCTTTTCTGGTAGGACCAAGCTTTGGGTTCGTGTGGCAGGACTGTCCATGTTGCAGTTACCAGTCATGTGAGGCAGCAGAGCTGCACACACAAGACCAAAGGCCGTTTCTGTGCATTGTGTAGTGATTTACTCCTAAAAGGCAAGGTGGAATGGGGCATAAATCACAATCAAATAGCTATGGCATAATGCTGTGTTTTCCCTCTCTTTGTGATACTCAGTTCATCAGCTTTATAGCTGGGGCTCTGTGCCTGGTTCTTGCTAAAAGTTGCAGAGTTCATGCTGGGCAGCTGCTGTAGCAATTCTGGGCTGCAGGTCAGTGTAAAGGGATTTGGATAGCACAGTTCCATCTGAGGCGCTGTCTTGTTTATTCTGCTTTATTGGATGACTCCTGCAAGCAGTTTTCCTGAGCTATCACAAGGGTTTGTAATAAATCTTAATGAGGTAGCCCTGCTATGATTAATCATTTGTTTTGCTAGTAGGATCATGTCTTATATTCCCCAAGGAAAAGGAAAGGAACCTCAAACCCTGCATCAGGGCAGTGTCAGTGGTTACCTAGCTGTTTACCATCCAGCCAGAAAATGTTGCAGCAGCCACCCCAAATCCCCAGGACATGTCAGCTGTTGGTAAAAGTCAGTGTTTTCCTCCCAAGGCAAACAAGAGCTTTTGAATGAGCTGCTCTGTTTTAAACCAAGGGATTCTTTCCTCTCCCTGCCTCTCGTATTATAAAGCATTCAGGAGGGATTTACAACCAAGTCAAGACAAAAGGTGACAGAGCCAGAGGTAAAGCCCAATCCGAGCAAATGTTCCCATGGCTGCTTTTGTTGGTATCAAACTGTGGCCATTGGGTGAGACCTGGGGGACACAGAAAAGCCAGCAGCTCTCCTTTGTGGATGTCAAAATCTCAGCTAAAGCTGACAACCAGAGATGACCAATTTCCCAAAGCTGTGACACACTGAGCCAGTCCTGCACCTTTCCCACCTTCCCCTTCCTTTCCATGTTGTGCATTCTGGGTATTTTCTAAAACCATTTTTGCTGTCAGCAGTTAGCAGACACATCCCAGTGTAGGAAGATTTCCAGCTGAGGAGGCATGGGAAGCACGAGGTAAATGAGCTCAGAGAGATCTCTGGGAACTGTGAGAAGTGTAAATTAACTCCATTGCTAATTTGCTTTTCTCTCAACAGAGATGGCAAAATTCATGACTGTCAGTGACTGGCATGATGGAAGACAGATCCTGTCAGAAACATGTCCATGTGGTCTGGTTGGCCAAGACAGGGTAATTCTTAAATCATTAGTGCCTGGTCTCTTGATTAAAACATGGACATGGTTTGTAACTAATAGAAGTCCTAAAGGAGCAGATCTAAACCCTGTTGAAGTGTACCTAACTCTTTAATTGACTGCAGTAGAATGGCATCTGGTCTCCAAATGGAAACCACCTTCCCCCTCCAGGTCTTTAAGAGAACATTACAGTAATTGAGCAATAATGAAATGTTTCAGGAGGAGGGTTGGAAAGTTCAGAGTGGTATGGGGGAGTTACAAATCTGAAGGAAGAAATCCCACTATCAACTTACTAGCTGCTGACACTGTGCTTCTCTCACCTTGCCCAAGATGCAACGCTCACCTCAACACCTGCCATTCACTTGCACCTGACCTGAGGTGCTCCTGCCTCAGGCACAGCTCTGCCCCCTGGGATCAGCAGCAAGGATCAAACACACGCTCTGCTCCATGATCTGCTAGATCTCTGTGTGGTGATCTTACTGGGACAATCCTTCTTCCCTTTGAGCTTGAGTTTGGGTTGCTCATTCCTGCAACAAGAACATTGGCCAAAACTTCAGACGTGTGACTTGTTCATCACCATTCTGAAGAAATTTGTCTCAACAAAATATTGAAGCCTTGGATTCTGTTTTCTTCAAACTGGCTTTGGGGTACCTAAATGGAGACTTTTGTCCATCTTCAAGGTCCTTTTTTCATTATTCCTGTTGTTTCTTATTTGTGCCTCTCTGAAAAAATTGCCCTTTTCCTTTCCTCCTTTAAATGATGGGTGGGTTTAGAAATAAATCAGAAGTTTCAAACTCCAAGATGGGAATCTTTTAGCACTGGAAAGTGTTTCTGACATGTTAAATTATACTCTTAGATTTCAATAAGTTGCCTCCAGATTTCAACCTAAAATCAGATGACTTGTGTTAGGAAATTCTACAGGCTGTTGCTAAGAGCAGTGGTGGGAAATGAGCATTTTCAAGTGGTGATTGGTCTCTATCTTACCTTCCTCTCTCAGGGTTGCATGAAGGTGTGTGTTTCCATGGTTGGCAAAGGTGTCTGAGTGGCGGGTGTGTGATGGGCACCCCACGCTGAGACCATGAGGACAGACTTCACCTGAACAGATACAATGATTTGCAGCGTAGACACCCATGTCTGAGATGATTTCTAGGTTTCCATGACCCATGCAGAGAACTAAGTACTTGGAAAGTAGGATTTACATGGTCTGCCTAGCTCAATTGGAGAGGAGAATGCAAATATTGAATACTGTTACTGAATTTTTTTTCTGATGTGGTATAGGAACATCATCAGCCAAGGTTTGTGTCTTGATTTATTTTTTAGATCTATTGTCATTTCTTGATCCACATGATGGACAGCTTGTAGTGGACATTGAACAGAGTATTTTTTTTTAGTATGTAAAATGACTGATAAAAAGCTACATACTTGAGGGTTTTGCAATCCATCAAATCCATGATCCTTTCAAGGAATGAAACCAGGTCCTCCTGACAATAGAAGGAAAATAACACGGTGCAACTTTTCCAAACCCATACTTGGGCATCCAACATTCAGACAAAATAACTCAGAAACATGTAAGGAGTCTTAAAAATATTGGTCTGACTGAAATATCTTTTCTTCCTCTTGCATTGTGAATCCTGTGAACTCCTGTTTCTCCAATCAGTGGTTACAAAATACAGCTAAATGTCTTTTGCAGTGAGTTGTGGAGTGACCGCGCATTTAATTAACAGTGGTTGCATATGTCTAAATAAATTCCTCCAAAAAGTGACATTTTTAAGGAGATCTCATGATAAAATTTCTCAGTAGGCAGTCAGGGTTTCCCAGTTTCATGTTTAATTAACTTTGATTTTTGTAGGGCTTTGCGTTACGTGTTTTGGTCTTCAGTAAACAAATAGCAGAAAATTAAAGCAGAGCAACTGCCAATGAACAGTAAATTTAATTGAAAAATAACGAGTTGCCATGGGGTGCCATAGGGTTCTGCAAAGATAACGTTATTTATCTTGGAAAAGCTCCACTTGCAGTTGTCAGGACATGATATATATACATCTCTATATATAAGTGGAACAAAAGGAAAAAATGCGACATTAGATAGGAAAGCACTAAGGCCATATTCCTCATCCTGAACTTGAGGCTGGAATTTGGTGGAGTGAAAAACTGATTTCCTGCACTCGGTGGCAGCTCAGTGCAATTTCCATCCAATGCATCGCCAAGTGAATTGTGTTGTCAGGAAGAGAAGTGACTGGAATTTGTAAGGTCCAGGTGAGCAGGAAGGAAGATGAATATCAATATCACAGGAGGGAAGAAACATGTGAAATTATCTCAGTCCTAATGGTGAAACAAAAACCAGGATCTGAATGCTCCCTCTGCTTTTCACCTCAATTTCAAGGGATATTGAGTGTCTGGAAAACAGCAGAGTGAGCACTTTTATAAAGGTGCCGAATTAAGCCAGCAATAAGATGTTTTAATTGTGGGTTTAAAAGATACATTTTTATCCTTAGGTTTGTTCTTCTTTGTGAAACACTTGAAATTCAGAGTGATTGAGGAACTGTGTTGTGAGCAGCAGAAACAGTTTGAACTCGTTCACTGACGGCTTTCATCCCACTGACAGGGTGAGCACATTTACTCTGAGTTATCAGCGGGGTAGCAGATACCAAACCCAAGGGTTCTGCCCGTGGGTGAAGAGGGTGTCATGGGCATCCCGCTTAGCTGTGCCCTGTGGATGAGCCCCCTTTCTCCCTGCACCCCTTTCTTTGTCTGCACACATATGAAATGTGATGTGCAGCAGCTCTTTTTTTGCAACATCTAGTTTCCAAGCCCGTCAGTTCCCAGCACTTCCCACTACGTGGCAAAACCCTCCTTATTTACAGCCTTCCCATTTGGAGGGCTCAACAGACCCCAAATTTGGCTGACATTTGCAGGTTCCTGCTTTTTATTTCAACCCATTCTTACTTTATTTTTAGCTGTTATAAAATGACACATTTTCATCTTTTAGGTAATGAGATGTTTTCCACTTAATTCAATCACTAGTTAATTTGATCCCCTATTTAATTTGTTCCAAATGTCTGGAAACAAAGTTCTGAATCTTAAGTGTATGTATATATTACATATATAGCTTCCACCCTTTGCTCTGATCATTCTCCCTCCTCTAAACAAGCCTTATAATTCCATCTTAGGCTACTGAAACTTGCCATTTAATTAATAAGTAAATCCCAAATCAAAGCAAGCTAGAAGGAAAATAAAAGGTTTAAGGAATGAATCCTGGTCATAAAAGATGACTGTGACTTAAAATTGCATCATGGACTACCTGCTGTTGGCTAATAACTCTGCTGCAGGCTATCAAATCCATGACAGTGAATTAATGGGAGCAAAATCTTTTAGGAAAATGTTGAGAATAAATTTGAACAGCCACTTGGTGGAACATAAACCCAAAAATATGGTGTAGCAAAGTTTTATCTGCCACCCCAAACCTTTGGAACTTGGAAATCAGATGGTGAGGCAATAACACTGCTGCAATCTCTGCTAAATCTGTGCTGTCTTCAGTGCTGTCAGGAGCACCCACCAGCATTCCATAAAGCTTTCACTTCCATCCCCAACAGACCCCTGAAAAACCCTCACCCACCTGCTGTAACCTGTGGAGAAATGGCTCGAGGAGCAAGGCGGCCATGGAATGGCAGAGTCTCTGTCTCTGCAGATTTTGCCCCTGCAGAGCAAGAAAAGGCATTGTGTGAGCAGAAGGCAGAATTTTGAAGATAACTGCAAGGACGATGTCCTTGGTGGCTTGGAAAGTACCGAGGCCTATGAAAGAAGGATTGTAGTCAAGAGAATAGAAAAAACCAGATCGTAGTGACCACGAGAGGGTGGGAACAGGTTGATGTGACTGTACAACTAACCAATAATAGAATGACAAGTAGTCTTACTAACCAATGATTTTATGACATGTAACATTGCTAGGTGCTGCNTACAAGTGACATTCCGTGACAGTAATCAAACACTCACCTCAGCCCTCAGCCTCAGTGCTGACCTTTCTGGCTTTAGAACCAACAGATCAGCCCATCTGAGTGTCATATCTAGCTGGTATTTGGGACTGGGTCTGCTTTCAGCTGCCAGAGCTGTGTGTGTGCAGGAAGATACACTCAGCCCAGCTTCTTGGCCACAAGATGAGCAGTTTCACACAGTGCTTTCCAGTATGTTGCTCCTGTGATCACCCAAAGGGGTGGGCAAAGCCCAGGGAGACCAGACACAGTGGGAATCTGGGGTTTTCCAGCCCTTGGGCCAGACAGATTTGTGCCATGGGGTGCATTTTCACACATTCTGGTTGGAGCACCATCTCAGAGCAGGGCTGCAGGAATCCTTTCAGTGGATTCCCACATTAGTCTGCCAGGAAGTTGCCAAAAATCTCACCATGGAACTCCCTTATTTTCATGGTGTCTTGCTGGGAGTACTGGGTGTGTGCCTGAATGTGAGCTTGGCTGTGTTTCCCAGTCTGAGCCGTCACAAATGTTGGGATGCTCCTGCGAGGTGCCAGCTTGCAGAGTGCTGGGGATGGAGGAGGCAACGCCCCTGTGACACACATTCCACCTTGGGCAGGGAACCAGTGTTTGGCTATTTTCCTTTGGGAGGTGAAGACAAATGAAAGCCAAGCCAGCCAGCAGTTCCACGAGTTCCAGGAGCTGTGCCCTCCCCATCTCTCTACTGTAAGACAGTGAGTGGGATCTTCACTGAAGAGGCACAAAAGTTGTGTGAGGTCTGTAGGTGGTTTTCAAGGCTGGAAAAGACCCACGGCTATGGCTGTAGCAGGGCTCCCTGTCCAGGTGCTGCTACTGCTGGCAAAAATGTTTTCCTACACACAGTTTTGGGTAGTTTTCCTCTGCCCTTGGTCTTGCCCAGCTGTGGCTTGGGTCCCCACAGAAGAGGAGAACCTGCACTGGGGCAGGAAGGGCTGGAATGCCAGGACAGGGGGAACTGGAGGTTTCAACTGAGAGAAAACCACCTGAAAGCCAAGGGGAGAAGCAGGGAGGTAACAAACCCATTGTCTGCTTAGCGAGCAGTAAGATGAGCTGGCTGGGATTCAGTTCCTGCATGAGATAGAGACAGCGCTGCTGGTTTCAGTTACTTTCCAACTGTGGTGTAAGAACAATTTGTCTTAATAAATTGTGAGGAATAATGCAACAAGACAGAGCTCTCAAGAGGGCATGAGGGCTTTTATAGGATCCATGGGATGAATATTAACAAACAGATCAAGTTGTTATTGCTTACTATTAGTTCATGACCTGGGCTTCACAGCCATTTGTGAACTGCATGCCCCAAACTCTAAGTTGATACCTTCAGATTTCCACAGACGAGTTTCTATTATGATGTCTCTGATTTATGTGATGGGGGTCTGTTGCTGTGCCAATGTGTGGAGGTGAGCAGAGCCTCTCACCAAGCAGTCACCTGGGGCAGCACACCGATAGTGTGAGCATCAGCATTAGAAAACTCCTGATAGGGATATGGAGCTTTTTTCCTCCTTCACAGAAATAAAAACATTTTTTATGCTGCTTTCAGCTCTCTTGCTGTTTCCCTGAAGCAAAATGCCTTGGCCTCCCTTCTGTTCACTGTTCCCATGGATGGGATGATAGCATCAAGACAGCTCAGGATGTCCTTGAGAGTTCAATCTCAAGAGCACAGATCACAATGATTGGACAAGAGGGAATGGCTTCAAACTGAAAGAGAATAGGTTTAGATTAGATGTTAGGAAGAAACTTTTCACTGTGAGGGTGGTGAGGCCCTGGCACGGGTTTCCCAGAGAAGCTGTGGATGCCACATGCCTGGAAGGCCAGGTTGGATGAGGCTTGGAGCAGCCTGGGTTAGTGGAAGGTGCTCCTGCTCATGGCAGGATGTGAAACAAAGTGATCTTTGCTGTCCCTTCTAACCCAAACCATTCCATTAATCTATGATGACTCCTGCCACTGCTCTTGGTCATGTCACTTCATCAGTGTGGTGTGGGGCTGTTCTTTGTTGTGCCATGCACATACAAGTGCAGGGAAGTTTTTTTTCTGGGTATTGTAATGCAGCTGACAGGAGATTGGGCTTTCTCGGGTACTTTGCATGATTCACTTCAATATAACTAGTAACTGGAGAAGCATAAGAGGATCAATGTCAAAGATTAATGACAGTGAAGGGAAATATGCTATGAAATGTGTGTGGATACCAGCACTTCATGGCCTTTAGTAACTGCAGTGTCTGGTTGCAGTACCAGCAGGCTCACTCTCATCCTGGCCTGTCTTTACCTCAACTTAGGTAAGTTCTGTTTTTATTTTTGCAAACATATGCAGGTTCCCAAGTATCACAAAGGAGCTGCCACTCTGCTGAGCTGCTCATGCAGCTGCTGTTGCAGGAAACTGGACACCCCAGAGTGGGCCAGGGACTCATTCTGGATCCACCATCACCCCATGGGGTTCTCCATCACAAATCCAATAGGTGCAGGAAAAGACCCGTCATACTCTGAAAGAGTGATCCTCTCTCCTGTCATCTCTCCTGCTCATCTGTCCAGACCTGCCTCATCTGTTTTCACCTGCATCTAAATCTCCCTCCTCTTCCCACCCAGCTGAAAAGCAAGCCTAATAGAAAAAGCAGTGCTAATGATCGTGACCCCACTACTATTTTATTTCCAATTGGCAGCTCATGCAAGCAGCCCTATTTTCTTTCTAATAGGAAACTTTATGATGTACCAAATCACCCTGTAATAGCCTGTGCTGAGTTGCCTCCTGAAAGGTAAATGAGTTTGTAATTTTATGATCGGTTACTATTATTTTTTGCCTATTCCATAAAAAAAAGAGGGGAGGATGCATTAAAGGGACTCTAAGTTTGCAAAATGAAGCTGTTGGTAGCCAGGTGGTGCCTTTGGAGGGCTGTAGGTGGGAACAGTGCTGGTCACAGCTGCCTGATCTTGGCTGGTGTCTGCATCTCCTTCTTGTGCTGGCTGTCACCTCCACAGTGAACAGACCTGCTCCACCTGAGGACTCATCTGGATGCTGAAGGGTGGAAAGAATGGCTTGGCAGGGACCAAAGGAAGGGGTTTGGGGCATCAAAGCGCAGGCATTACTCTACACGTTATGGAGTGCCATCTCCTGGCTTGATGGGAATTAACTGGGACTCACTCAGCTCTGTACCATTCCTAGGGAATCCAGGCAGGTGCCCCTGTTGCCTTTAGGCTGGAGTCTGGCTCAGGAAATTATCCAGAGCCTGGCAGCAGCAGGGTATGGGACCGTTTAACCCAGAGCTGCTCTCCTGTGTCAGTTAGGGAGAGCTCATTTCCCAGGAAGGGCTTTGTGTTAATTCGAGTAGCTGAGCCCTCACACAACCTGACCTGGAAGCAACAGGACTATGGGAAGTCCCATTAGCATTTTCCAATGTGTTTTGCAGTGGAGAAGCATGGGTTGTGATCCAGGGAGGGATTAGGCAGTAAATTTCCCATGGGCATCAGGACATCCACTTTATTTTAGCTGAAATTGGGTGTCTACATATTTTTCTGGCTTTTCATGATGGTGACTGCAAAGACCACACTTCAGTCATCTTGGTGCCTACTGGTATTTGTGTGATTTGTGGTTTTTGTAGTTGGACCTGACTGGTGAAGTGGTGACTTGGAAGAACTGGAGCAGGAAAGGTGAAATTCCACCTGGTAACTGCTTGTCCTGCTCCCCAGTACAGTAAGAGTTGATGTTCCTCATTGAGGAGTTGCTCTCCTGTGCTGCTCCAAACCAGGTGCTTTCAACCACTGCCTGTAGCCACATTTCCATCAGCTGGTGCTGACTCTGATAAACCTGTCAGAAAAACAGAGAGCCACTTATGTAAAAGAAGATTTAAACTCAGTCTAGTTTTAAAGTTTTTTCATTATGCATAATTTTTTGTAACTAAAGTTGTTTGATAAATCTTCAAGATCTCTCGGTAATCAGTTTCACAGAAAAAGGAGATCTGAAATAGTAACCAAAAAAAAAAAAAGAAAAGAAGAAAAGAAAAGAAAAGTGATTTTATGAGAAAATGACTCTCCCTGAAGTGCTTGGTAAAACCCTGTGGTCAAAAACACTGTACCGGGTTTTTCAATAAAATTTTCTCTTTGGCTAAACAAATGTCATTTAAAGATGTCTATCAGAAGCTGTGACTGTGTGTATAAGAATGTAATTTTGATGATGATGATGATGATGACAATGAGGATGATAATGATGATTATTGTTTTGCCTGGAACACAGCTCCAGAGCTGGGCAACCCAACTGGTACCTTCTGCTCCACTCACCGCCCATCCTGCCTGTGCATCATGAGGGCAGCGAGCTCCAAGACAGCTCTTCAATCATTTGAATAAAGGGAGTTTTAATGGATCTGTATATGTATTTATAGTAACACAGTGTCTTGCTTGTTTCATTAGATTGTTGCTGCTAACAGCAGACCAGATTCCTGGTGCACTTTGTGGCACAGGTGCAAGGCAGCTGGGTACCTGTTTTTTTACTAGACACTGGTTTTGGTGACCCTCGATGCTGGGGCAGTCCCTAGGCTGAGTTGTATTGGGGTGGCACTGGCTGGTGCATGGGTGCAGAATGGGTTGGAAATTGGAGCCTGTGGTTTATTCAGAAGGTCTCTGAGAGGTGACTGAGAACAACCAGCACTGGTTCCCAAGGGTCCCCAGCTCTGCTTGAAAAGATTTTGGAGTGGCAAGTTGGAAGGTGACAAGCTCCTTCTGCCCGTGCATCTGTCTGACTAATCCCAAAAGAGCTCATGGAAATCAGTTCTCCCTGGAGAAATGGATGATCCATTTCAGCGTGTCTGGTTTGAAAATCCCTGCCTGGCTGGAGCCACCAGCCCACATCTCACCTGCCTGACTCACCTCAGCAGTTTTGGGAGATGTGGGAATCCTTCACCTTCTTCAGAGAGAGCCTTCCACAGACCTGAGTGGTGCTCTCCTCCTCCAGGGAGACAAGAGGAATCCCAGAGCAGAAAGAAATAAAAAGCAGATCCTCAGACTTTTCAAATTTAGTGTTGAGAGTGATGAAAAAAGGGCAATGATTCTTCTGGATTCACTTACACTCACTGAAAGTCCAACTTTCAGAGACAAGATTACTCACTCTTTTCCTGTGGAGAGGGCAGAAATGAACATCAGGTGCTCTGATATGATTTGGGCAATTACCCACCCTAGCCTGGCTGTGTAACACCAGCAAACATCCTTTTGCAGGATAGCTATGCAGTTCCTAAGACAGATATCCTGGCAGGGAGCTGAAGGGGCCAAAAGTGGAGCAGGAGCAGAGCCCTGTGTGCCCAGGGATGACTCTGCCCACTCTTAACTCATCTCTTGCCTTAGTACTTTACACCTACCAACACCCTGCTTTGGTTTCTTTTAAAGCTGTCTGCTTATTATATGTGGGTGAAATCTGGTCATGCTATGCTCTTTATTAATCCAAAACTGAGGTCAGGCAGGTTGGATTTCTTTCCCAAGTGCTTTTGTGATATTTGTGTTAGCTGGGCATCTAAGTACTATCAGATGTAGTGTCAATGGGGTTTGCTGCTGTTGAAATTTTTATGGTTTCACGCATTTTACAGCATCACCTGTCAGATTCCAGCAATCATGATGTCACTTGTAGTGGAATATATAAATTTGAACAAAAGGAGATGGGAGCTAGGGGAGTTCTTCAGTAATTGGGGCTCCTTTCTCCCCTCCTCCTCCTCTGGTGGGGAGGCTGGGAGGTCTTAAGATATGGCAAAAGAAAAGGAGCAGTCCTCTCCTGCCCTGGGCTTTGCCCCAGCCATTCAGCATGATCTGGGCAGAATCTCTGCCTTCTCTCAGTCTTTGGTATCCGTACTGCCTTTTTGTTTTGCTGGCTGTGTCTCTGGGGGTGTGGTCTCCTGTATTCTTCCCAAGACATGTGAAAGGCTCGGTCGCTACTGGGGAGGTTCCAGTGGCCGTGCTGAAGGCTGGTACCCCAAGTGTGAGATGGAGAAGCAGGTGCCATGGGGCTGGCAGGGAAGGATGGATGGAAGGAAGGATGGCTTTTCTGGGCGTGTTTAAACACTCATGAAGGGACCAGGGATGGAACATGCTCTGTGTGAATAAGCAGTCTGCACATTGGTACTTTCTGATGGTGCTGTCATGGTCTCACTGCGCCCAGATCTCTCCTCCCAGGCAGTGCTCAGTCTCAGCCCAATTTTAACGTCATTGCAGCTCAGATTTACAATTTACAACAAAGATACTCAGTGAGATTTGGTAAAAGGATCATGACGAGTGTGAGCTGGTCAAAGCCTAGCAGAAGCGTGAGCTGCATGGGGGAGGGAAGGATGACACATGCTGTTCTTGGCATTGGGCACTGGGATGGGTCATACCTTCAGACTGCCCATGGTTTGCACGCTCCACTGAAAGAGGGGTTCAGAGATGTATGAAAGGTTTAACCACAGATAAAGTAGCAGCTCTTCCCTGCTCTGCTCTGCATTGTTAGAAGCAGGAAAATGATTGTGTTTTATCCTGGGTCTCCTTGCTTAGTATGGTCTTACCCCTGCAAACACTCCCTTAATTATCAAACCAGCAATAAGATGTGGCTTAACGACCATAGATGAAGACATGGGGCCCTACTGCTGGGCTGAAAACCCTCAGTAAAATGGCTTAAGAACATACTGATTGGGTTTTAAGAGCCCTGTAACTGATACACATCTTATGGTATTGTTAGGCCTCATTAAATGTATTTCTAATAGTCACTATTTACTGAGGTTTCACAGGTATGCCAGAAGTATGTATATGTTACCTTGTGGTCCAGCCTCAAGAAACGTTTTTCATAATCAATTGGTACTTCAATAATAAACAATAATTGCTTTATTGTATATGAGTTTGAAAAGTTCTGCGTTTCAGTTGTACTGAAATCACTGTCTATTTTTTTTTTTAACTCTGAAGGAGCTTTTACTGACCTGCTATTGGTACTAGTATGTGCCAAATATTACTGCTCCTTATAAAGCATGGATGACTTCATCTGATTTATAAGTCATGGAAATATTTTAGTGCTTTTTTTCTGCCCCAAACTAACCAGTCTATAAGTAGTTTCCAAGCAATCTTTGTAGGAGAAATGCTGCAGTCCCTCTTATGGATCATTAGCTGGAAATGAACTTGGAGCCTTCAGATGTAAACACACTGCCTGCTGCCACACGACCCAGCAAGCCAACACTTTCAGTTGACAGTACAAGTAATAGAGGCACGGGACTCTAATCTTTTACAGAAAAAAAACCCCAATAATTGAAGAGGAAAGTTGATTTCTTGCAGAGCCATTGCAGAAGCTTAATTTTTTCCAGGGCCTGTATCTCAGCTCAGGTCTTCAGAGCCTTGGGCTCCCATGGCTCGGACATCTCTGCTCTCCTGCCCTGACTGCCCTTCCTGCAGCAAGAACTGCTCCCTGAGTGCTCAGCAGCACTGGAGAGGGCTGCAGGGATGTCCTGTGCCTCACTGGCCACTCCATGCTGCTTCCCAGACTGTGGTGCTCAGTGGAGAAGACGGCTTTTGGCTTAGAAATATGAAGTTTGTCTCCTTCCCATCAGTATCTAAGACACGTTTTCTTTCCAGGGCTGCACCGTGATCCTGCAGAGGGAGGTGACTTACCTTGGGACTTCAGGGGGCCAGTGCTGAACAGGAGGTGAGGATTCACATCACTCTACCCAAACACCCAGCTGGTTCATCTTGCACCTTAAATCTTCTCTAATCTCAGATCTTACAGCCTTATGTATCACCATGCTTGGAAATATGCACTACTGAGGCACGCAGCTGATTGTTCCCATATCTGCATGGGAGAGAAACAGGCACTGCTCCTTCAGCACCTTCTACCTTGACTTCACTTGAGTAAAACTTTGAATCCCAGTCCCATCCCCACCTTCTCGAATGTCCTTTCAGTGTTGGGTCAGACCATACACCTCTCCCTGAAATGGGCCCTTCTACAGTCTCCAGCCACCCACCTCGGGCTGGTAGTGGCTCTGGGGTGGGATGAGTGTTTATCTGCCGCTTTACCACCCCACACAGCTCACCCCAGGAGGGTAAGGGAGGAAGCATGGTGCTGGCACAGTCCCATGGATGCTAGATGCTTTGAGCAATGAGAACTCTGTGTGTGTGTCTGCGTCCGTCACGTATGTCAAATGTCACATCCAATTAAAGCACATCAAACCATAACAGGAGCAGAGTTCGATGTCATTAATTAGTCTGGTCAAAGGCAGGAATTCCCTTCTGCTGGGTGAGTCTGCTCCCATGACAAGAAGATTAGTGGCCTTAGCTTGTGATTGTCAATTCAGCGTTTTCCATCCCACTTTAAGTCATTTGCAATTTTCTGTTCCTCATGGTGGTTGTTTTGAGGGGTTGGTTTCATTCCAGGAGGGCAGGGATCAAAGCATTTTGGTGAAAGGCAGGGGACCCTGTCCCTGGTACCTGTTTGCTCACTCCTGGACTACCTCTGGACTGGTCATTTTTACATCTGTCTGGACATAACAGGGAGCCTAGGAGTGCACCAGGACATCCCTGGGGAATGTTAGCACCGATGGTGGTGTCTGGTGGACATCAGCTGGCCCATAGTGTTGAGAGGTGCAGTATTCAACACATGGAGGGATAGAAATCACAGAATCACAAAACAATTTGGGTTGGAAGGGGCCTTAAATATCATCTTGTTCCAAAACCCTTGCCATGAGCAGAGACAACTTTCTTTAGACTGGGTTGTTCCAGGCCCCATCCAACATGGCCTTGAACCTGAAAAGAGATGTGTCACCTCCTTTCAGCTGTCTGCAGGAGGGCTGTTTCTGGTAAAGCTGCTGGCACGTGGTTATCTTTGAGCAGCCCTATGTTGCCATTTGCCTCTGCTTCTGATAAATCCTGTTCAACCAACTCTTTGTCCTTGGGGTTATAAATATCTGTGGTCAGAGCTAAGCTCCAGCACTGTGGGGCCAGAGACCCTCTGAGAGCTGCCCTGGGCTCTTGCTGTCTGCTGCTGTTGCCTGACAGCTCTTACTGCCTGTGGTGAATGTGGATAAAGTCTTGAATACCTGTGCTGTGGTCTGAAAGATCTAAAATGTCCATTTCTAGGATGTAATTGAAAATCCTCACTCTATATATCTTTCTAGTTTAGTTTTCTTTATAAATTTTAAGATTCTTTATGCCATTATATGCTACCACATTACTGAAGTTAATGTGGCAGAGGGGAATTACCTTAATTCCATATTTTGTCTCCTTTTTCTGCCCTTTTGGTTTAAACTAAGCTCTGCAGGGGCTTGAGGACATTGTTTCTTTGTCAGAGCTGTAGAAAGGCTTTTCTGTTGGGGTGCTTGTCCATTGACTCAGCTGAGTACGATATTCCTCCCTTGACTCTCTCATATCCTGAGATTTTTCTCCTGCCAGAGCAAAACTGCAAAACTTTTGACTTAAATGGATCTTTATTTTGGAAACTCAATGCTGCCTTTTCTGAAAAACAAGTCTTAGGCTTGAAAGCTACTCCACAGTATCTCACAGGTCTACATCAAAGGAGATTAAAGGTCTCATTAGCAAAGTGTATTCTGGGCAACTGTAAATAAGTTGTTTGGGAGTACACTAAATGCTATGGAAACATGAGAACTAGAGATCCTTGGGGTACTATTGTCAAACTGGAATTCTGTGTCAGAGATAAAACAATCACTTGACAGATGAGAAGTCTTAAAATATATGAAAATCTTGGAGTTTTGGGACCTGGATCCCAGCTAATAGAAGAATAAATAACTGAGAAAAATAAGATCTTTCTCAAAACAACTCAGGTGAGATAAACACAGGCTGCAGTTTTTAGTGAAGTTTCAGGAAGCAAACTGTCAGTCTGGTTCTGTGCTCAGAGCTGACTGATACAACGGGTTGGTGTTTATAGAAACCCTTATTGTGGTTATTTTGGGCTAGTTCATACCCAAACCCCGAGTTCTCAAGCTGGGTGTTCTCACATGACTCTGGGGTCCTGTAGCCAATGCAGGGAGGGGATATAGCCATGGCCATGACTGATCCTTCCTGCCTGCAAAGGCATCTCCATCTGTAATAGTCCGGACCCAAGATTTAAACTCAGGCAGGATGAATAATTTCTGGATGCTGGCAGACTTTCAAGTCACCCCTACTGTAGATATTACCCCTCATAAAGACCTCTGTGATGTGCTGGGTCCTTGGGTTGGAACAGTATTTTCCTAGCAAATGGTGCAGCTGGGATGCAGTGATCAATGAGGCAGATTTGCAAGAAGGATATATATATATATATATATATACATACAGAGAATCATACAGGGGCTGTTGGCAGTGAAGGGGCTGTGCTGGAGAGGAGAGGGAAGTGGGGAAACCCAGCTCAAGCCATCCAGCCATCACCAGGGCCCAGTGTTTAGTCAGGTGCAGTCCAGCTCATGTGTGCAACCCTCCTGTTAATTCACCTTTAATAAAACTTCAGTGGAATGTGTCAGAAAGTAAGGCCCTGGCTCAGACACCATGAAAGGGAAGTTTATTTAAGTAATTACCAATGAGACAGTGGGTGCTTCCTGAGAATTAGTGACTTCTGGGCTCGATGGCTTCTGCCCAATCCTCAGGAAATGTCCCAAATTGTCAGTCTGGTGGTATGTAGAGAGGTGCAAGTGATGTAAGGTGTGACGAGTGGGTGACACTGGTTCTGGTGGCTCCTGGGAGGGTGGGTTAGCAGAACAGAGCAGAGATTTTTGCACAGCCTCAGGGGAATTACTTGGCTCATTTAATTGCAGTGACTCTGAGCTGACTTCCCAAAATGTCTTTGGAAAGCTCAGCTTTAATATCCTCTGCCTTGGTCAGAGGGAGGTAACCTCAGTTCTTCCCCAACCCCTGAACTCCTGGGAGCCCACACTGGTGTCCTGAAGCAGATTTGTCTTGATTTTCCTGAGACTAATCTTGTTTGGTTTCCAGAGTTTGTTATGTGCCTCTTGCAGTCTTGTAGAGTTTACTTTGTTTTGTTCCTCTTTCAGTCCTGTCTAAAAACCACTGGACTTTCTAGTACTGTAATAGCCATCATTAATAATAATACCTTTAAATTATTCTAGTTAGCCCTTTGAAAGCATTTTCCTGACTGTCTTCTTCTTTGCTAATTGCCTTTCTCCAGTGCCCTGAGGAAACCTGCATTTTCTAGAAGTTCTGAAGGGAAGGACAGGGCACTTGGCTCTGATATTTATACATTTTTCCTAAGTAGCCATTGTCAGCTGGTGGAGAAGAAATACAATTTTTATGGCCCTACTTGTGCCCAGAATGGGGAGATAAAGGCTCCAGAACACCAGTAACCAAGTCAGGAAACACCTAAGCCTGAGATGAGAGGTTGGAGCCAGCTCCTACAAAGGGGCTATGGGTCAGCTCCTGCCTCACATCTGCTTGAGGAAGGGGCCAAGTGGGGCAGCAAGGAATGAAGGATTCCCCGTGCAACTGCACTTTGCTGAGCTCCCATCGTGCAGAAGGATCCAGGAGCCCAGACTGTCCACACTGGGGTATGGCACAGGCTTGTGATAGGGAAGAGACCTCTTTGGAGCTTGGGATGGGTGACCCTGCAGGTGTGGGTGGAGGGCATTGGTGGATGCAGAGCAGGGAAGTGGGAGCATGGGAATGGTGAGGTGTGCCCTGGGCTTCACTCTTAGCTGAGATGGAGCAGGAGGATTGGGAGAAGTCCTTTCCTGTAGCCCACAGAGCTGTATGAAACCCCCTTCATCTCTCCACACATGCAGGGGCTGCTCCAGCTGCTCCCCTAATGGCCTTTTGACCCCAGACATAAACTTAGGAACCCCTCAGTCCTGTATCACTATAATCTGTCCCAGTCACAAAAATCAGCAAGTTATTCTGGTCTTTTCAGACCATCAAAAAGGCATCTGGTCTTCTTCCCCTCTCCCATGCTGCTTGAGGCCAAGTGCTCTGCCACCAGCTCGGTTAAATAACGATGGTGAAGCCATGAAGTGGCTGAGATGGGGTGTCAATAGCCATGAACTGGGTGGAGGAAGGGATGGACTTTGTTTCAGGTCCATCTCAGTCTTGTATCCTCAGCAGGGCTACCCAAGGACACCAGCACTATTCACAAGTCAGTTCCAGAGCAGCTGTCAAAAGCCCTCCAGGCCTGGACCACTGAGGTGAGGTGGCACTCAGAGAGTCGAGTGGGACAGAGTCTGGGCAGGAAAATCTGGGAAAGGTTTGCTGCTGGAACCCAGCTTATGTTTCACTTGCCGATGTTTGAAACCAAGGAATTTCTGTGACACTTTAAGTGAAAAATGATCATTTTCTGATAAACGGTAATGAAAATTTCCAGCTAACTCTAAATTCAGGTTTTCCTTTCATGTGGACCCTTTTTCCCAGTCTGTCTCTCCCCTTGTCTGTGTCCAGCCAGCAGGATGCTGAGCTCTGCAGTTGAGGAATTGTTAGCAATTAGGGTGCCCTAAATGCCCGGAGCAGATGCAATAAAGGACTGTTCCCTTTCCACTTGAAATGCCTGTTGCATTTGCCAGGCAGCCAACACTGTAAATTCATTCTGACTATTTTAAAAGATCTTTTAAAGCTTTTGAATGGTTTCTGGCTTATTCTGTAGCAGTAAAACCATAGTGCAGGAGAGTCAGACATTCAGGACCTTACCAAGTAACTAAATACAAGATGCTTGGAAGCGTTGTAAAGTGCTTAGGAACAAGATAATTATTCTGGCCCTTATCCCATTGTTTGCCTGCTCATAGTCACTGTCCTGGGCTCTGTTTAGTGGCATTTGGGATTACTATGGAACAAAGAAAAATTGTGTGAACAGGGAAAGAAGGAGAGTGAGGTGGTGAATTTTCCTTCTCATCCTGCTGCACAAAACTCAAACAGGATATCAAACATGGCTTGTCTTGCCTGGTTGTGTAAGGACAGAGTTCACCTTGTGTCTACAGATAACTCTTCAGGAGGACACAACACACTGTTACCTGTTTTCTCTTCTGCCATGGTTGGGGTGGGACCAGGGCTTGCTTCCTGCTTTTCCTACAAGTTATTCAGCTCTAAGAGTGCCAAACTTCTCTGCTAGGGAGTCCAGCTCTTTGGAAGGAGAAGTACCATATAAATACTATGCTGATACTGTTTTCTCTCAGCATCTGCTCTTTGTTGGGTTGGAGACAGGATGACCAGCTAGGTGACCTCTGGTGTGACAGTTTGGTCATCCTAAACTTAGGATGAATGGATATTAGCTCTCATCCTGGAACAGGGTGAGATACTGAGCACTCATGTTATTTTTTGACTGGAAGCTCTGTCTGCCTGGCACGATTGGGCCATTGGGGTAAGTTTCTGCAGGTCCCATGAGATCTACAGGCTTGGAGTGAGCACCCTGTGCCTGGGAGAGGTATCAGCCAGGCCACCCCAGTACTTCCCAGTGCTCTTTTTCCTACCTTGGAGCCCCAATCAGCCTTGTACACAGAAACCCATGGCAGTTTGGGTTCCAAATCCTGATCCTCTTGACCTGGGAGTGGTGCTTATTCTCTGAGGAATTCAGCCATGAGACCCTGAGGAAAGAAGAGCTCAGCAGCTGTAGTGAGAGACTACAAGACTCAGTTCAGACTCCACAACACGGCTCTGCTTTTCTCTGACACCCCTCACCCTGGGAGCCCTGGGGACAGGCTGGTGGTCACAGAGGTCAACGAAGTGTCTTGCTGGGAGGTGATTTTCCTCCAAGTGCATGCCTGCCATGGGACCCGGTTTGCCAGATGGCTCCCAGGCATCTGATCAGGCATCTGATCCATGCAGCAGGGAAGAATGTAGTTGTGAAGGCTGATAAATGATCTGTGAAGATTGGTCTGATACTGTTTTGGTCTTCTGGGAATGAGGACCTCATTGCAGATCAAATGTCTGATCTTTAAACTGGCATAAATCAGCATAACTCTACCAAAGTTAATGGAGTTGTACTGACTTACACCAGCTGAATTTATACCAACAAAAATCATTCATTTGCTCTGTCTCTTCTCCATTTTGCCTCCCTCCTTGGATTAGAAATGAAGTCTGTAAAGCTAATATGGTCCCTGCAGCAGCATAACTTCAATGGAGTGTTTGCTTGAAGAGGTTAAAAGACCTATAAACTGCTTTATATTCTCTAATAATAGAATGCAGATGCAAAGGGGAAGGATTTGATGGTCAATTAATACAGAAACTACCCAGTGCTTTGCATAGATCCTGCTCCTTGGCTTTGAAATACTATGCCTAATTAAAACTATCCAGAACTATACCAAGATTAAAAAAAGTAATAATAATCTGCAGCACTCTAGGTAGCATGCTGCAGTTTTCAGGGTGCCTCTGAGCTATGTCTCATAAACTCTTGGATAAAATTTGTCTGACTGTTTCCAACTGCAACTCCTCCTGGAAAAAAGCTGTGAAGTAGCACTCAGCAGGCAAAGCTGGAGAGAGGGTTATTTTATGGAGGAAAAGAGGAGGGGGGTAAGGAACGTGTTGACAATCCCCTGTGCATTCTTCTGAAAGGAAAAGAAAACGATAGTTACTGTAAATGTTCTGCCCTTCAGCTGAGTTATCCAGAGGCCTTGCTGTGCTGGGTTAGGCAGTGTCCACAGAGTGCCTTGGGTTTTGGGATGGAATGGGCTGACACAGCCTCAGCATATTCCAGTAACTTACCTTGCAGGTGGGTTCAGTATCCCTTGCTTCAGCTCTCAGGGATGATTGGTATTGGGGACCTGCCAGGGTGTCTCTGCATACGATGGTCACTGCAAAGAAACAGTGCAGTCTATCCACAGACCTTTTCTGGTGAAGCAGTAAGGTGGATGGCATCTGGATTTAATAGTCTTGAAGGCAGAATGAAAGCCCTTCTCTTTGAGTAGTCCACACCAGAAGCAAGAGCTGAAAGGGCAGAAGGCTCTTTGGGCAGTGAGGAGCACCCACAGCAATTAATCAGTGTAACAGCCATCCCTTCTTGGCTCCAGTGTCTCCTTGCTGGCAAAAGGCTCCAATATGGAAATACATCACCTTGTTTTAAGGTCCCTAGTAATTTACTTGCTATACAGTGTGACAAAAAGGAGGAAAAATAGAGCTCTGCATCCCTGACATACCTGGAGACACTCCCTTCAGGACTGAGCCATGTAAAAGCCTGATCCTCATTTACATGTGTTGAAAAGAAATTATAATATGCACCACGACTGAGCCCCTTCCTACTGCCAAAATGATGGAAAGACTTTCATGTAAATAAGGTTCAGGCCTGTTTTCAGTTCCACCACCATGCATGTGCCAGTGCAGAAGCAGGAAAGATGTCAAATATATTTATTTTGGCCCAGCTGGGTGTTTCTTCTGTTTTCAGTCTGCAGAAGAAAGTCAACACACATATTTTGGCTCTGCCTTCCACAAGAGTCACCGGAACTGTCACTTCCCCGCTCCCAGGGAGGGACCAAGGAGGTGTCCAGAAGATCCCTGCACAGAGGATGGTCTTGTTGGGCAGGACCTGGGGCAGTGGCAGCTGCTGAATGAGCACTTTTTTGGTGAGGATTGGGAGTTCTCTGTTTCCAGCTGCTGAGCTGCTACCAAGGATGCTGCAACTTTAGACCAGGCAGAAATTAAAAATGTACAAGCTGACAAACTCTGAGTCAAGTAAAGAAAACCAGTGCTCTACTGGCTGCTGGAAATGTGTTCCAGACCTTCTCCTCAGCTGGAGGAGACGTGGAGTAACTGCTCAGAGAGGTGAGCAGTTCCCTGAACAGGATGATGATGGCAATTACAGGCTGATAGGGGCTCAGTATTTACATCTCCTTAACCAGTCAGATTTTAAACCCAATCAGAGTCTGGGAGAGCACTGTTCTTCCCTGAGAACATTGGAGAAGACTTTAATTTATCATGGGGCATGGAGGCAAGTGGCTGATCCTCCAGAGGCTCAATAATACAGACCATCTGTACACCTATTGCGATGCAGCTCTCTCCATCCTTTTTTCTCTCCATGTAGGACAAGGAGCAGCCTAGATCTGAAAGGAGGTGAAATTTCAAGAGGCTGACGTGCCTCTGTGCCAGCATGGGATGGATTAGAATTAGTTTCTGCTAATTTGCTCCATATGGAGCTTTCAGTTTGAATTCTGTCTCCTGAATTAACAGGCAGACCACCCTCTTGGTATCCTGACTGTGGTATTTCCCATTGTGACGGAAGAATTTCTCATCCATCCTGTTTATTCTGTGGTTCAGGCAATGTTGTACCCACTGGGCCAAGGAAAGGAGTGTGTGTATTCAGCTTCCTCAAATCCCATAACTTACGCAAACATGGGCAATCATTTCAGAAAACAGTCTGCTCTAAACTTTGGGAGCAGGAAGGATGCACAGATTAGTGATTATAACTTCCTGATCTTTTCTTTGTTTCTGCGTGAATCCCAGATTGTCCTGTTCAGGAGGCCATTCTTAGTAGTCTTGCTGCTCTTCTTAGTAGAGAACCCAAAATAACTCTTGCCAGAAAAGACCCAGATTTTTTGCAAGTACTCAAGAAACCAACTGATTTCACAGAGTGGCATTAAAAAAAAGGCAGAAGGTCCTATGGCTTTCTTTGTGCTGCTAGTCAGAGCTTCTCCATCTGGGCCAGGCCCATAGGGCTGAAAAAGAGAAATGCTGCAGCATAAACTTAGTTAATTTGGCTGAGGTTGGGGCACTTGTACCATAGAAACACCACAGCTCCAAAGTGAGACATGGAAAATACCGGCCCAGCCAATGAATTGGTGAGGCCCATCTGCTGTACCAGGCTGAGGGTTGCACAGGATGTGATTTGAGGGGTTTTTTCAGTCCCAGGAAAATGCCCTAATGCCGTTGGCTCCTTAAGGAGTCTCTTCAACCAGGCTTGCACGGAGGATGTGGCTCTTCCTGAAGTTCAACTCCGTGTTCCACTTCTCAAGCCCATCCAGCCAAATTATTCATCCCTGTGTTACCTGCTGAAATTTTCTGTAGACCATCCCAGGTAAAGCAAACCACTGGGTAGACCTTGGCCAAGTCTGATTTGATTTTTCCTCTTTCTCAGGATGTATTGACATCCTGTGTGTTTTTGCATGGTGGTTTCAATTTCTCTATGGTTGGGTTACTACCTGAAAAATGAAATTATTATAACAATCTTTCTCATGTCCACAGCAACCAGGGTAAATTGTAGCTATGTAATTGCTCAACAAAGATCTGGACATCTCCAGCAGCTTCTCAGTCATTAAGAAGCTGTTTACTTGGAAACATAACTATTCCTGAAAATATACTGAGATTTTAGAGTACTTCTAGGAGTCCTGTAGACGTTTGGGAGCCCTATATGAGCCTCAGGCAACAAAGCTCTTAAACCAAAGACTTGCTTCCCATAACATGAGACAGAATGAGGCTGAATGTGGTGATATGAACCTAAAATATCACCACCAAAGCTGAATTCTGCCTTGAGCCACTCTCCTATGTGTGAATCTGGAGCAACTTCAGTGGAGGTGAATGAATAGACTCAAGTGAATAAAGCTGAAGATACTTACATAATATTGTCCCATTTTCCTGAGAAAGAGTAACATTTCTTTCTGTTCGAACAGCCCCCCTTTCAGAGGGCTCCCTATTTCATCCTTGCATTTTAAGATTTTGGTTACATTTTGAACCCAGCCTTGGTGTAAGAGCTAACTTTCTTTAGTTATGGAATTGGTTTAGAATAATTTTGTTTAGAATCATTATAGGATTCTGCCTATAATGAATGGTGTTTTGTGTTAACTGCAGGGATATGTTTGCAGGCAAAGACTGGGGAAAGCAGGAGGAACAGAGTGTCTCTGGGCTGTTCCAAGCTATTCTGGTTTTGGTCTATTTAAAATCTTACCAGTGCTTCTTCAGGGGGTTTATAAAAACTGTCCACAAATTTACTACCTCTTTTCAACCAAGACAGAAAATCTCTAATGGTTCCAATGTAAAAGTTGTCATTTTGTCTTTCCCAAGCTGGCAAACTTCTCTTGGTTATTTCAAGGCAGGTGTCTTAGAATTTGATTTCTACATTTAATTAATCAAAAGCCTTTTTCACAGCCCTCAAATGAAACTGGATAAAATTGGTGAAATACATTATTTGTTGTCTAAGCATCTTTAACACTTTTTACTTTGAGTGAGGTGAATCAATCTTTGTGCCTTTCAGTTCAGGGCAACAGCAGCAAAGGAATCATTTAGTCACCTTCTTCTGGGGTTTACCTCTTTTCCAGGGCCAACAGAAAGTCAGTCCAGCTTTTACCTCTGTCTGCCCTTCCTAATTTTTATTAGATATGCTTGAAGTCATCCATATAGACTTTCTCAGGGAGGGGGTATCCAAGCCTGGGTGTTTATTGCTCCTCCGTCACGACTGGCAGCAGGCGTTCCTGTACAATGGGTCCAGCAGGGAGGTGTCCTGGCAGGTGACGGTTTTCCCTGCAGTTTTCCCTTTTTCCTGCCTGCTGGAAATAAAATAAAAATACCTCTTGCGTGTACTCTGTCCTACGTCATGTGCAAGAGATGCGCAGAGAAAGGAAGAGCGCAGGTTTCCTGCAGAGCACTGATCCATAGTGCAGGGGTGTTCTGGAGGGCTCTGAGAGCACAGCTGTGTTGGATAAAGGCATGGAGAGAGCCCAGGCCTGGCAGACTGGCTCTGGGGAGGGCTCTCACTGGAAGTGTAGGAAGCTGATCAAAACCTTTCTCAAGGATGTCCTGTTTTTCTCAGGAGCATCTTCAGAGGCGTTGCTGGAGATGTTCCCAGGAATGTTTGCCTAAGATGGTCTCTGTGTTTCACCTGACCTTGTTACTCTGAGTTTATTTGCTGAGCCCAGTGTCACCTTGCTGAGGGTGCTGCCAGAAAAGTGCAGGCTGGGGGCTGTGGGCTGCTCTGGAGAGTGGAAGGACAGACAGGCAGTGGTGGTATTAAAACATCCCAAGTCCTGTCCATAGTACTATCACAGGTTGTCCACTTAAACTCTCTCTGTTTTCCTTCTCCATCTGTAACTGAGCAGTCTGATTGATACTTCTTTTTTTTGTGTTTTACATCACAAAAAATTCATGCAAGCTGGAAAGGCTTTACCATTATTTCCCAAACACAGATGTATGTGTCTGCACTGTGGTGCTTTTTAAAACAGCATCCACTCAGATGGTGGAGAATTCATCACAGCCTAGGGTGAGTAATTCCAATGGCTCATTACTCTTTCAATTACAAACTGGCAGTCTGAATTTTCTTTGAAGTTCTTTGAATTTTCTGAAGTTTCTTTGCAATCTGAATTTGTCTAATTTTGGTACAAAGCCATTGGATATTGATATGGCTTTGTCTGTTAGATTAAAGAGAGTTCTGTTTTAAGAGATCTTTTCTTTAGTAAGTGCTCTTCACTGTTAATAAGATACTTCTTCCTATTCTTTTTGTAAGCTAAATTATTAAGCACCTTCAGTATCTCAGTATCTCAGTGTGAGCAGCTCTGCTCCACCCCACAGCCCTCAATCTGTACTTTCAGTTTCCTCCTGAATTCCTGCTTGGGTACTACTTGGGTGCCCAATCCCATCATGCTATTTGAGACCTCTGTGTGGAACTGGCAGAGCTGCCACATCTGCAGTGGCACTAGATGCAGGTATCTGCATTTAGGCACCTGAATCAAGCCCTCAAATTCCAGAAAAAGTATGTAAGATCCATCTCCCCTAACTTGAACCACCTGCAGGTGTGGTAGTAGACCAAACCTGTCACCTCCTCTCCTGAGGACATCTTGCTCAAAGTTCTGAAGTGGTTTTCCAGTAAGTAAGTCAACACTGATTAACGTGCCAGCGTCCAGAAGGTGACTGTGGTGATACATCTGTGCTGCTTATGCAGCCCCTGCCATGGCTGAGAGGTCTGGGCTACTGTCAGCTTTATCTCTGTGGGTTTGGGAGGAAGACATGCTGGTGATGTAAACCCATGCCCTGCCTTGCCAGTAAAATCCAGCAGAGTCAAACTGTTTGATGCTGATTATTGTGGCCTCAAGGATAGAGTGCTGTGTCACCTTCTGTTGTTCGGTCCTTGGGTATCTAAGAAATTGTCCCAGTCTTTGTGCTGGGACACAGACATTGGCCAGGAGTTTTCAAGGACAACCACCACCATGTTCTCCACCTGCAAGTGTGCCTGGAGGGGACCTGAACAGCACTGCCAGATTTCTTATGGCTCTTAAGAATGCCTTGACTTGGGAGGGTCCCTGTTTGAATAATGTTTTAGAGCTGTTTGTCAGTATTGTGGCTCTTTCTAGAGTAATTTGGGTTTATATACAGCGACTGATCATGTGCCAGGAGTTTTATTATGCACAACAAATCTCATTCAATCAACAGCAGACACCAAATAGCCATTGTTGAACTGCAGTGGTTAGAACAGTGTTGGATGACTCCAAGCATGCCACATGGGACTTACACACTCACTCTGCTCTGTATGAGTAATCAGCACGTGGATGGGCTACAGATTGCTTCACCAATTGTGCTGTGTAGGAGCTTGTTTCAGGTCCAACCAGAGAGTTCTGCTGTCTGGAACTGGTTGAGCGTGGGAGGTTTTTGCAGTGGTGGCAAGTTGGCCAAGGTGGGACTTGATGTGAAGTCCTTGCTGTCAGAGTGCAGCAGCAGAGCAGAGTACCTGGCTGTTCCACCAGACTGAGTTCTCCTCCATGCCAAAGGTGTTTTTAATTGATCCAGCAGTAGAGAGGCAGTTGGTCCTCTGGGGCCCATGAATCAAAGGCTCCAGGAGATCTCTCCCTTGAGCACTGCTGATAAACTAGTCAGTCTTCACCACTGCAGTCCAAGGCTCAGAAGGTGTTTTGGAGATACTCTGCTTGCAAACCCTCTTTTCAGGAGCAGCCAAGCCCTGTGGCGTGTATTTAGTGAACACACAACTAAATGAGACATGAACAGCCTGATCATGGCAGGATAAAACACACAGATGCATTGCTCAGGTGAGGAGGGAGCGTAGCAGAGCACTGAGAGACCCCGAAAGAGCAAACATGAATGTCCATAATCCATGGTGTGAAACCTGTGCTATAAATAACAGGCTGATGGAAACCGGATCTGTTCTGACTATGCTTGCCATTTCTACTCCAAAGCAAGAAGCTCATTTGCAGTGAAACATTTATACATGGCCATGCTTTGGCCTCTGCTCCTTCCCCAAGGCCCATGCCGGTCCCCCTGAGACCTTTAAAAGGATGTTCTGAGCATGACATGGGAAAGGAATGTGCAGATCTTGTGAAAGATTGGTGATGGACCACTACACGTGAGGGTAGGCCTGAATCATTTGTTTGATAATAGAACTTATCTCTCTCACTTGTTCCTCCCTGCCACCATTTTAGCAAATAAAATGTTGGGATCCAAACTAACTTGTTTGCGGGCAGAAGATGGCTGTAAAAAATAAGTACGGCTAATATCACCACCCAACAGTATTAATATTTGATATTTTGTGCTCTTCAATCTGCCAGTCAAAGCAGAGAAGGAAGGACTTACAATGTATAGTTGCTAAATCCTGCTGTGAGCCATCAGAGCAAATAAATTCATCTCTCTTACCTTGTGTTCATACAAATTTCCACAGCAGTGGAATCAAGCCCAGGTAAGGCCAGTGTGAGTGGGAAGCAGCGGCACCACTGGCTTTGGGGTACTGAACTTTGGCTACCAGTTTTCAGGGAATTAAAGAGAAGGAAGCATATTCCCTAAGGCAGAGACCCATTCGGAATAAATCTGCTTTCTGGCTGCACTCCTCACTCTGGCAGTCAGCTCATTACAATTCCGGCCAAGTTTTGCAGTATGGTCTGCTTTAACTAATAAAGATCTAGCATGGTATCTTGTTAATCTCATTAGATGGAGAGGTATGTTTTGGTAGTGGTTTCTGGAGAAGGATAAAGAGAGAAAGAGGTTAGCAATTCCAGATCAAGCCATTTTAGTTTTTTAGAAGTGTGTGTATATATGCATACACAACATACATACACATACATGTACATTCTGCTAGTTGTTTCTACTTAATTCTTCCACTAAAAATAGTGGTACCAGACACCCCAGGTGACAGTCCCCAGGGATAACTGCATTCCAGGCTACAGGGAACTCTGATGGTGTCATTGCTTGTGGCTGGGTACCAATCTATAGAGGACTAAGGGTTCTTCTTGCACTTGTTTGCATAAAAAACATACTGACCCTCCCCTCTCAAAGCCCAGGAGCAGCTGCAATGTTAAAACCCACTGATTTCAGTGCCTTACCCAATGCCTCATTGTCAGGTTTATTCTCAGTGACACCAGTGGATGTTTCCCCTCCTCTGAAAAAGGATTTAAAAATCCCAGGAGCTGGGCCAATATTAATAAATGGCAGCTTTTCCACTTGGAGAACAAGGCATCACCCACCCTACTGAGCCAGACTTGCATGGTAGGGGAGAAAGGGAAAAACCTGGTTCTCTCTCCTTCCTTTGTTCCCAGACTGCTGTGGCTCAGTGCTGGTGTGTGTTAATTTTGAAATGCTGTGAGCATCCACTGGATTTCAGCACTAGTCCTTGGGACAGGACGGGTTGGCAGCTTCATTCTGCTTCTACATCTGACATTCTCCTTCCCCATGGTGGAATATTTGTCAGGGACCCTCTCAGTGATTTCAAACCAGCTCCTGAACCGAACACATCATCCTGCCCACCACATTTAGATGCTGCAACTGATGCAAACAAAGAGGGGAAAAGCATTGATATCACTTGATTAATCAATAGGTCAAGGTGGCAGCATGGAGTCTTTGATGTCCCTCACAAAGTTGCTCTTTCCCCTTCCTTGTGTCACAACAAGGATGTCATTGTGTTTTGCTGAGTCCTTCCTTGCTTGGGACCAGTCATTTATCAAAAGAGATTTCCATCTTGGCCTAATAATTAATCTCTTATTGCAGCTTTCACTGCTCTGAGGACCCATTTATTTCCTCTTATCACAGTCTAATTATTTGGTGAAGGAAAATTTCTGACTATCTTGGGGCCAGTGGCCAAGAGTTCAAGAGAACCTGACTCCCAGGTAGAGACGTGCCTGTGAGAGTGGGAGAGGGGTTCCCAGGGGGTTGGACCCAGGGGAAGGGGGAGATTGTAGGAATTCAGTGGGTTCAACATGAAACACAAAGTCTCTTTTTTTGGCTTAACCTTCTCTTTGTGCATTTGTCACAGCCAAATGCTCCCATGAACATCACACCCACGCATCTCCCACCCACGCACTCACTTCCTCACACACACAGACACACTCACGCTCTCACACATAGTATAAAGAAATCCTATAAGTTGAGGGGTTTGGTCTGGATTTTTTTTCCTCCCTGGAAAACTGAGAACAAAAGGATAGTAAGAATTTTTATTCATATATATGTGGCCAGTGTTGGGATTCTAAAAAGGAGGATGAGTGGATGGATGAACAGATAGTAATCACAGTAGCATAATTAATAATAATAACAGAAAGGCAGCCTGCTCCTATTAATAGTACATGCATAGCTTTAATCAGCTCTATCCACCATCCAACAGGAGACTGGAACTAAATCAATTGCTGATTTCTATCAGAAGGGTTGTTTTGACCAGTCTGACAGAGGGATCCCCTCGATTCTTTATTTAAAAAAAAAATAAAAAATTATTAATTTATTATTAATATATCTTTTTCTAAACCAGGACAATTTTTTTGCTCTATTCAATGACTCCAGCACAGCACTGAGGCCATGGAGGATGTTTCAGGGAGTTCCCCAGTTTGCTTTTCCCTGGATGACCATCCTTTGCTCCTCAATCTGCTTCCCCTTGAGCTGAGTGAAGAGCTCTGAGATGGCCCTGGGCAGCCAAGCTGGGGAGAGAACCATTACTAAGAGCAGCAGGGCTGCCTGTAGTCCCCGTGCCACTGCTTTCTTTGTACCACACTCATTACTTTATAAAGTATTTTGGAATCACCTGGAGCACGTGGGCTGCACTATAAAATCAAACACCCTCTCGTCTGTCTTGCAGCTACTCCCCTACTCTGAAAGAAGCAATAAATTCAGCTGGGCTAATTATGGCCACTCATACCACTTCAGAAATGTTCTTTAAAGAGAAGTTCTAAAATCTCATTGCTTTATTAAGCATTTAATACATTTGAGCTGTTAGTTGATGTATCACATGCAAAAGAGACAGCAACTAGAATAATAACCTTTCCCAGCATTTCATTTTGAAGCCCCATTTACCTGAACCGAGCTGCTTCTGATAAATATTTCACAACATGTTTCTCCTCCACAAGTACACTTACAACTTATGAAGCAAACACAAATGTTTTAATTCTGACAAAATGAGCATTTTTCATGCACCAGCCTTGATGCAGCACATACTTTTGTAGCTAAATGGCTTTCTGATTATCGTGTCCCAGGATATTACTTCAACTGAAGTGATATGAAATGTCATTAAAAAGTAATGTTCCTCTGCTTTGACAATCATATTAGTAAACACTGGAGGCTCCGCAGGTTGTATGTCAGGTGGGCCGACACTAATGGGTTTATTAACATGTACAGGAGCACTTTGTCAAACCTCCTTGTTAATCTAAATTTGCAGGTGACATAAAGAAAGGGAGCAAGGAGCAAGAAGATGGTATTTAAGTACTGTTTAGGTTGAGGCACAAGTTGAAGGAGCCAGAACACCCCAAGCAAGGTTGGATGCTCCCAGGGCTGCTTCCCTGGATTCAACCATCCCTTGCTCACAGGGCAAAGTGTTCTCTGAGCTGATGGGGAGCACAGATACCCATCTTGGAGATGAATGAGTGCAATGGAAAGGGCACAAGGTGCATTTGATTCAGTGGGGGTGAACAGCTGCATCCCCATCTGAGCCAGCAGCTGTCTGGTGCAGGAGCAGACTGGGGTCTGCTGGGCAGTGTGTGGCTGTCAGGGAATCTGAGGGGCAAATACAAGAGGGAAAATATCTCAGGGTCATGGGGACAAACAGGTTATCATAGGGATATCAGGTCCCAGGGACAGCTACTCTGAAGTGTGGAAAGATATTTGTGCCACCTATAAATAAATTCTTGGGAAAGGTTCAGGCAATATTCCGCCGAGTGAAGGAGCTGTGTGGCCTTTTGGAGGTGATGGAGTTCTGAGATCAGATCTTCCCCAGGATTCAGGTGGAGGAAAGATGGAGCTGGAGGAGGGGATGTGCTCTCTCGATGTCCCCAAAGGATGGGAAAGGAATGCAGGGGAAATTACGTTGCTGCTGCTGGGTTAGCTGACACTGAGCCCTCACTGCCCTGCCACGGGCAGCAGAGCCACCCTCCACTGGGGAGGCTCTGGCACCTCTGCCAAAGCCCCTGGGGTTGTGGTGGTGATGCCAGCCAGTGGGTTTGGTTCCCAGGTGGGCAGCAGGGAGGCATAGGCTGTTCCCCATGGCTGTGATGGAGAATTGCATTTGGCCTGCACAGAGTTCTCTACTGAACAGCTCCAAAAGTTTCTTCTTGGGATGGGAGCTAAATACTTGTTTCCACAGTTGTTCTAATGGTACCATCTGTTTGATGGACCAGAGGCTCTTCCACCACATACCAGGCAGATGTGGCTGGAGGTGCATAGCAAATGAAGTGGGGCTGTGGGGAGCTTCCCCAATCTCCTTCCATGTGTGAAGTGAATTGCATCCCACATCTGCTGCCTTCTCCTCCTGTCTGGCAAAACTTTGGAATGGGTGGGTAACAGCAGCAAAACAGTGTGTAGTGAAGCAGATTTCAGGGCTGAACTGATGCCTGGTTTGCTCTGGTGCTGGGGTGGTGACTTTACACTGTCCTGGGCCCCAGTGAGGTGCTGGAGGAGTTCCAGGCTTCCCTTGTGGGTAGAGAACAGCACTGTGCTTTGGAAAATTCTGCAACAACAAAGTGGCTGATTGCCTTGTGTGGCCCTGCCCAAGTCCTGACAGCAAGGTGGGAGCCTTAAGGACACCACAGAGTTTGGTGACATCTGAGGTTTCCAGTTGTAGAAGGCAAACTAACATCTCTCTCCTCAGAGGTATTGACTTAGTTGAGAAGGGAAGTCAGGTGCTGAAACTTGAACACATGGCCAGACTTCAGTCCCCATGGACAAATAAAGCCTGGAGGGATCTGCTGGCGCCTCTGCATGCCCCAGACACCCTGACAGTTGGGATCCATTGGGATCTATCACATGGGGCTTTTTCCCACTGAGGACAATACAGTCTGCATGTGTTGTCTGTTCATGGGACAGTACAGGTCTGTATGTGGCAGAGTGGTCAGGTGTGTGTGTGTAAGGATGTCCTGAAGCAGCAATTTCCCCTCTCCCTCTGAAAAAATAACTGGGCTTGGTAGACCTGTTTGAAGGGACCACTGACCAGGGAGCCCCAAGATTGTGTTTGTCTGTTGGGTCTGCGCTGGAGGTGGTAACAGCTGAGCCTTGTGTTCCCTCATGCCAGCCTTGTGCTCACCAAGGGCTAAGTAATGTCAATGACTTGCTGTGGTTTTTATTTTGGGAGCTGGGAAGTGTAAGTACTGTGAGACCTATTCTTGTCCGAGTGACCAAGTCTCTGCCAACCCAGAGCTCTTCATCTTGGCAAACAGATGGTGTGTGGAGGAGAAGAGGCACTATTCACTGCACTGAAAGGCCTTTTCTTTCTACACTGGTGCCTTATAGGTACAATGGTTTGGTTGAGCAGTGCAGGGTGCTCAGGTGCCTTTCAGGAGGCACACAAAATAGGGCAGAGTCATAACTGCAGCCTTGAGCAGGTCCTTGAGGGGTTGGGAGGGACCTGTCCTCCACTGGTAAAAGGTGGCATGTGGATGCAGAGAGCTAGGCTGTGGGGTGGATCAGTGGGGCTTGGGGATCCCCTGGAGCATCATTTTTTGGTTCAAGATGGAGCTTCCATTCCTGGAGCCACTTGAAGTCCTATATGCCCCAGAGCTTGGCAAGACATTCATTCCTACTGTGCAGATGCACCAGCCATGGTTGTTGTCCCTGCCCAAATGTCATAATTTTGGGAACTGGAAGCCTGAGTTTGAATTGCCTAGTTGAGATTGCAGCTGAGCCTGTGGCATGAGTGCTCTTTGCAAACAGGCACAGGGCTGCTAATGTTGCACAAACCAAGCTGGAAACCCCACCTGTTCTTCCCTGCCTGCAACAGCACCTCTGGATCTGCAGCCCCTGTCTTCAGCCTTTGTGCTACTTCAGCAGCAGGCAAAGCAGAGGCTCTGGGCAAGAACATCATCCCAGAGACCATCTCCTCCCCTGCCCCTCTTCCTCCAGCCTGCAACCTCCCCCTACACCCATCTTCCCTCTGTTCCTCCTCCTCTGAATCCAAAAATAGACTAGTTGTGCCACTGTGACACAGGTACCTGTGACAGGAGAATGGGTGTTACAAGCCCTAGGAGTGGATCCTGTCAGTCTAGTGCTTTCTGCTTTGTTGGCAGATAATTACAAGGTGAAAGGGAAAAGTGTTAGCTGAAAGCAGGAACTTAATGGGGTTTACAAAGAGTGCTTTGCCCAGGTAGCTACTGGAGTTAATAAAACTCAGTTAGGGCTCCATAAAGCTCTGTAGAGGTTAAAGTCTGAGCTCTGCTGAGCGTTGCCAGGCTGGGAATTTGGGGTTGACATTCATGATTACTGTCCAATGCTCCATGGAGAGCTGTGGGGGTACAAAGTGTAATGAGGACTCGGGGCTGTACAGGAGCAGCTCCTGAGCATCCCAGTCCATGAAAGTCGGAGCCAAACAGGCACAACTGCTTATTTGCCAGCCAAGGAATTTTGTTGCTGGATTTCACAGCAGTCAGGTCCGTGCTTTGTGACAGCAGTGCAAACTCCCGGAGGTTTTCTGTTTTGGGGACTCATCATTATTAAGTGCATTTGTCTTCATTTGGGCTCTTCTAGCTTAAACAGTCAGCAAGACTCAGCAGCAAAGAGGTGAAGAGGGCATACGGATTTTTAACACTGTGCTTTTATTTCTATTTTTGTGATCCCATTCCTGGTGCCCAGGTGGGATATTAGTACAGGGTGTGGGTGCCAACCCATCCCAAAATAGCCATGGACCCAAAGATGCTCACTTGTAACACCAGGAACTCCTGTGTGCACTTGCAGCTGCTGGTGGTACTTGGTCCTTATGAGCTTTGAATTTCTCAATCTGACATAAAGGCAATGGAAGCTAAAGAGCTGTTGAATTGGTAACTTTTGGGGAAGGGAATTCCTACTCTTTTCTTGTCTTTTCCTTCTTTTCTCCAGTAGCTGCAGGGGGGGTGGTGGGGGTGGAAATTATGAGAAAAGGGAAGAAGGGCCTGAAAGCAACAGGTCAGAAAATAAGTAAGGAATGAGAAATGAAATTATTTCAAAAACAGATTTATTTGCTTTGAGAGCCAACTTTTTTTGGGTTTTGGGGGTTTTTTGAGAGGTTTCTTTGGTAGTAGTTTTTTTGTTGTTGTTGTTGAGTTTTGTTTGTTTGTGGGGTTTTGTTTTTTATTTTTGTTTTGGGTTTGTTTGTTTGCTTGTTTGTTTTGGGGGGTTGTGTGTGTGGTTGTTTGTTTGTGGATTTTTGTAAGAAAATGGGAAAGATAATTTTCTCAAAATGACAATTTTTTTCCCCTTTCTTGAAAAACTTCAGTCAAATTTTTGGAGTTGCCTCTGCTCAGGGTTTGCAATTTAATAATCTTGCTATGTTACAAATCCTGAGACTCTGTGACTCCTGCCCTAGTCCATCTACCAAGCAGAGAATGTTTCCTGACCTTTTAAAGAAAGCCAGAGGTAATGAACATTTGGACTGTAGGATGCCCTAGTTGCTTGGAATAAAATCAGCGTGGCTATGAATTTTGGAGAGGAACAAACATGCAGCCCTGAGCCAGCAGTGCAGCCTGAGCCTTTGCAGTGATCTTCCACTGCAGAAACACACATCAAGTCCTTTAAAACAGTTAATAAACCAGATGTTGTGGGCAGATTGAGACAAGGGCTTCAGAAAGTGTTTTGAGAAGTCCAGAGAGGGAGGATTTGCCTCGCTGCCATTGAGTTTCAGCTTGTAACTCGTGAATTTTTCTCCTTCAGAATTCTCTGGTGAAAAGAGCTCTGGTGAAATGTGAATGTTAAAGATGATGATGCTGCTTGAGGGGAGCTGGATGTCAGCATCCGCTTTCCCCATTGTCGATGGCATTGAAAATGCAGTGTGTACCACATATTTTGCGCCTCAGGTTTTGGAATTGCAATGGTAAAAGATGTTACTTTCATCAGTATTTTCTGTGGTGAGTTTTAGTTCTTCTCTGAAAATGGAAACACAAAATATTGCAGCTTTGTGGGTGCTGTCCCAGGTGTTCTGGCTGAGGTCAGAAATGTTTCCTGGTGACATCCACTGCCCCCTGTTAGTGAAAGGGCCCTTGTGAATGCCCAGCTGTGTGGCTGGACAGTGGAGACCGAGCATCCAAACTGCCCTTCACACTGCCCAGCAGCACTTCAGAGGAATGTCTTGACCTGTCCCTGAGACCACTGGGTCCAGCTCTCATGGGCACACGCTGAGGAGCAGCCAGAGCTATGCCAGTCTCTGAGGGCTCCCACAGAGAATGACAAGACTGCGGTTCTCTGGTCCTTTCATGAGACCAGCAGGTGTTCATGGATGATCCTTCCTGTGTTTGCTCATGGATGATCCTTTCTGCATTGTTTGATTCATCAGGAATCTCCCACTGCCTGGGGGATTACCTGCCTCCTGCTCAGGGCTGCTCCTCCCAGTGCTTTCTGCTTAACCCAAGTGTTTATGCTCTTTTCATCCACTGGCTGAGTTACTCTGACCCTTTTCCTTACATTTTCCATGGTATTTTTATCTTTGCAGCAAGCACAGCACAGGAGCACCAAGCTCCTGGCTGGCTCTTCCCTTTCTCTTCCTGCTGCAGCCAGCTGATATTCCCTGGTCCACAGTGCAGACCAATTCTGCACACACACCCATGAACAAGGACACAGGCACACACACATATGCAAACGTGGCACAGGGTGGGCCTGCCAGGCTGGCATGAGCTCTTCTTCCACAACCTCATTTTCATTACATCCAGCTCACTCTGAGGTCCCAGCAGAAAGGATGAAGAAAGCTTTCTGGCTGGAGCAGAAGAAGGGATGGCTAACACACTCCAGCCCTCATCTCACTAGTGCCATGGACAAATGCATGATTAATTTGTTTGAAACAATGCATGATTATTTGTTGATTGTTGCTGAGGATATGTTCTTCTAGTGCTACAGAACCAGAGCCAGAGCCTTGGTCTGTAATTCTTTTGGGGAAAGATGTCAAAGTTGGTCTTGATTAAACTTTTAGTTTAATGTTGATTAGACCATGGTTAAATTATTCATGTGTCTAGCTATTTATGCAATACAGAAGGAGTTTATTGTAGTGGGATGGGTTGACATGCCCAGTGTTAAAAACTTGCTGTTGTGCTCGTCACAACTAGCATGGAAAAATAAACAAATAGGGTGGTAGGGGAAGGCCTTTCTTCATTCCCCCCACAGTGTAAATGGAGCTGTCATTTCAAATGAAGAAGCATTGGGCTTATGGTGATTTTTAGCCACAGATCCCATGTCATAGCCTGCTTTGCTGCCAAGGAAAATGGGCAGGCTTGCTCTCCACTAATGGGGAAACCCAAAGCATTACAGAATGTGGCCACTGCCATGGTGGTGGCACAGAGCCAGGTTAAACAGTCCTTTAGTGCCATAATAAGTAATGCTTTAGCTAAGGGAAACCTCAAAAGTCAACACCCATAAGGAAAATCCCAGGACTGTTTTGGTGTCTGGCAGAGTAGATGAAATGCCAGGGTGAAGGGATTTCTCTGAGAGGTCTTCCACTCTCCACACAGTGTTGGCTTTCTTCCTTCAAAGCTGAAAATCTTGGCACTTGTATAACACAGCCCACACTGCCAGAGTCATGTTTATATTGGTCACTGGAGGGTCTCCACATTGCCATCATCCCCAGGGATAAAACAAGGGCACTAGCAATGGATGTGCATGAGCCTGCCCGAGTGCCTGGTTGGTTCAGACCCAGGCTCAAGGGGTAGCTGGGTTAGAGCCACAGCCTCCAGCACCAGTGGCCTGAGGAGGAGCAGTGGATTGAGGCTGCCTTTGAATCACAGCATCGCCCTGCTTTGCCATGGAAACGCTGAGGGTGGGGGAGGAAGGGAGGACTATCCTGCTGGGGATGTTCTCAGCCCTTCCACGCTCAGAAAGCTGCTGTGAGGCTGGGCAGGTGGGTGCTGGGCAGGGAAGAGCTGGCACGGAGGATGAGCAGGTAGGTGGAGTGGGACCACATTACAGAGATGGTCATAATGGAGGCAGTCACACTTCGCAAAAAAACCCATTTTTGAGCATGATAATTTAGAAGGATGATATGGTGTGTCGGAGGAAGAGTGATCTGTGGCCCAGCACTGTACTGGTATGCCCCAGGAAAGCTTCAGAATTTTGACAAAGCCCCAAATCCTGCAATTTTGTAGTGTTGCTCAGAGCTCTGTCTATCCCTCTCCTTGCTCAAATGGGCAGCCACTGGCTTGACATTCCTGGGCTGCACTGGGGTTGTGCTCCTGGGGAGGGGAGGCAGCAAACCCTCAGGGGTTGGGCCGTGTTGGCAGCCCCCCAAACCAACATGGTGCTCACCCATGACTGCCTGGGCCCTGGTTTTTAGTGCTTCTCCTCAGGGTGCTGAGTTGGGTTAGACACTGTTCTCTTGTCTTCATTATCTGCAGACCAACAAGTCCTGCTGGCTGGTTGATTTACACCTTGAGAAATGTACAGGCCATGGCTTGGTTTTGCCCAGCCTGGGTGGGCTTGCTGGGTAGCAGATATTTCCTGGAGTCTGTGCTGCTCAAAGACTTTGGAGGAGTTGATGGGGCTCCAGACAGTGAAGGAAATTTTCCTATGCCCTGTGCTCGCCCACAAGCTTGGTGGGCTCCTCAAAATAATTTTTTGGGCTAGCCTTTCCTGGGGGACTCAGGACTCAAAGCCATGGCTTGTTCCAGTGGAGGGTCCCTAACAGCCCCCTCACCTAGGGGGAGTTTTATCCTGGGGGCTGGAGGTGCTGGGAGGAATATTGAGTGGACTGGGGAACCAGCCCCTCTCACAACTCCCATTATGAGCTCCAAAGCCTCAGCTTTAACTAATCTCCCACCAATCTTGCCTTCCCTTGTCCCAAGCAAGAGGCTGAACACCAGTCAGGGTCTCTCCCTGACTTATTTCATGCGAGAGCTGAGTTTCCTTGCTTGCATCCCACCAGGATACACCTCCTGACCAGGATCTCATACCCCAGTGCAGACAGCCAGAGCTGTGACCTCCCAGGGGCTGACATTGGGTTTTATAAAGCCCCTTGTCTTCCTTTGGACATCACTGGTGGGTGAGGGGACAGTAACACAGCCCCTGTGCAACAGAAACTGTGCCTGGGGAGGCATTTGGTCCTCATTAGAAGATGCTCAGTAGCTGTTTTGTCATTTTTCTTGTTTGTCATAAAAAATAAATACAGTTTAATAGATGATCTTACAGAGCAGGTTTTGGCAACCAAATAGACCATGTCCCATTATAAACCTGATGTGTATAATTTAAAGCAAGATGGAATATAAAACCATTTCCAGCTCAGAGGAGGGAGAGATTTAGGTCTTGGGCTGAAATGAAAAACAGCACATTCTTAGATAGTGTATTAAATCAGGCATTCTATTTTATAGACACCAAACTATAAACAGCCCTTTTCAGAATAATTAATCATATAATTTTTTTTTTTGTTTAAAAAATGTGGGGAGCTGATTTCTTTCATTTCTTGGTGTATTTTTAGAGAGATTGTGTGCAAAAGAGCAGCCGTAAACACCATGGAAGACAATTTGGAGTCCAGGGAGGCCTTTAAGGAGAGGATCATGACAAATTGCATCCATTAGCAGAGATTAAGAAATGCCCTGAGAAATCTTCAGGAATGCTGCTTGTGCTGGGGAAAGCTGGGCTCAGGAGCCAAGGGCAGGGTTGTGGTGTGGTGGTGGGGAGGTGAGTGGAGCTGTGCTGCCCATCCCTGCCGTCACAGACTGGCATTGGGGGGGATGCTGGGGAGTGGGAGGGTGTTAGCAGAGGGTTCTCCTAGTCTGGCCTGTGGTGTGCTCAAATTCCATCCAGATTGCAATAGCCTGCATGTTGCTTTCTTAAACTGGGCAGTTAATTCTTACTGAGATCATCTCCACCATCCTGCAGAGCTGCCAAGGGCAGAGGGCACAACACCCCGCTTCCGTAAATCCACACGGCTCTACTCAAGCTGGAAGAGGGATGCAGATTTCCAAGGAAACAGGGAGGTTCAAAGTGCATTTCCTCAATCCTCCTGCTGTGTAAAGAACCTGACTCCTTGGGTTTTGGAGTGGCAAGACTGGCTTGTCTCAGTCTACCCTGGATGTTCAACCCTGATTGTAGCAGAGCCAGTGTAAATCCAAAACAGTTTTGGGGAAGTCCATCAAGTTCCTGGAGACTGGAGGCTAGAGGAGATAGGAAACTATTCACAGGTTGTATGTAGCTGCTGACATGACTTATAAAAAGCTGGCTAATGGCAGCATGATGTGCTACAGGCAGGCAATAATCTCTGCCGTTAGTAAGTATTCTGACATTTCTTATTATTGTATCTTCTTTGCAGTTGTTTATAGGACAGCAAAACTGTAATCTTTTCAGTTGAAATGCAGTACTCATGTGCCATCCATGACACAGGTAGTGCCACCAAGTGAAATTTTGCTTTTTCTTTATTTTGTTATGACCTAGGAAGCTGCCCAAACCCTAACTGTTTAAAAATAGCAAACGATAAAGCTACAAAATCTTGTGCCCTGGAGAAGTTTGAGCCAGCATTCCTCCTGCCTGATCAGCCCTTGTGCCAGCCTGGAGAAAAAATGTTCAAGGGAGACCTTAGAGCCCTTTCCAGTACCTAAATGGGCTCCAAGAGAACTGGAAACAGACTTTGGACAAGGGCATGCAGTGATGGGAAAAAGGGGAATGAATTTAAGCAGAAGGAGGACAGATTCAGGATTTTACAAAGAAATTCCTGATTTTGAGGGTGGTGAGGCCCTGGCACAGGTTGTTCAGAGAAGCTGTGGCTGCCCCATCCCTGGAAGTGTTCAAGGCCAGGTTGGATGGGGCTTGGAGCAACCTGGGATAGTGGAAGGTGTACTTGCCTATGGCAGGGGAGTGGAATCCTTCTTTGGGGTCCCTTCCAAACCAAATCATTCTGCAATTCTATGAATAAACGACCCACCAGGGCCCATGGGAAACCTACCCTCCTTCTACAGCAATAGGCTATACACTAATGTACATGTCTCAGAAGGTAAACAAACATTTTTTTTAGCTAAGAAGGGATGTCTTACTGGAAAACCAAACCAGTTTTCTTTGGCTGTGCTGCCACCTGTTCTCATGGCAGCCATTCTCCTGCTGCCATTCCCCAGTGGAGATACTGCTGGAAGTGATGTGGCAATACGTTGGAGCTGAAACATATTGGCCTCATGCTAAAACAATTCACTTTGGATTGCTTGACTCTTTTTTCCAATGAAAAATCATAATTTCCTCTGCAAGATAAAGTATGATTTCAGTGGGGTGGGGGAAGATTGAATGGTGGTGGTGAGAGAAGAAGACACAACTTTCTCTTAAAAAAAAAGTCAAAACAACTAAAAAAAAAAAAAAACAAACTAAAAATTACTTTTTTTTTTCAAAATAAATTTTATCTCATATTTTTCTACCAGACCTAGTTTTGAACAGTATTTGTAGTTTGGTGTCAGCCCAAGGAGTGCTGGGACAGCTCACACTCCTGTAGGACAGAGGTATGAATTCTGGCACCAAATTTGGCTTTGCCAGCTGATGGAGCACAAGCATTCCTGCAGACAGCACCCCATTAGTGCTCCATGGCGTTGATCAGCTCCAGAACTTTGGTGAGTGCCCTTCTGAGTAGCATTTTCAATGAGTGAAAGGTGGGGAAGGGAGGGCTTGTCCCAGGGGATGGACAAGCCCAGAAATGTTAGGTTGTGTTGGGAGAATTCTGTCCTTCCCTGCTGGTCACAGTTGTGGCCCTATAAAGTGACTCCATGAGGAAAGGCACTGGCAGTCACCCTGGCCCCCTGCCACCATCTCATTATCCACCAAGTCATCCTTGCTGAAATGTCTTCCTCTCAGTAGCCTGTGCAGGAATCCCTTCTTTACCAAATTATGTCACAGTCAGGGTTTTAGAGGTAGGAGTTGATTTTTTTGAGATTTCTTTTCAAAAAGCTGTATTTACCCTTTCATTTGACTGCCTGTCTTGCAGTCTTAGGGCCTGTGGGTATTTTCCTGGTAGCTATGTGCTGTGTTTCTTCAGGGCAAAGTAATTTTCATCTATGAAGTCTCAGAACTGTGAGGTAGAAACAGAAGAATTAATTCCCTCTCCATAGCCCAGCTGGCCAGCTTGCAAAAGAAGACAATTAAATCCAGACCTAGATGATCAACCTTAGCACCTAAATGAGTGACCAAAGGCCCTGGTCCAAGCTCAGCTTGTTGTAAGTCCTGGATCTCTTCTCTTAACACTGAGAAAAGGTTGCTGTTAAGCAAGATAGATTTTGCTTGGCTCCTTCATTCAGGGCAGGATTTCCAGGGTTTTCCAGGACTTCACCCATTCTCATTGGTCTTCTCTGAATCCTTCTCCAGTTTCTCAGTCTACATTTCAAGGTGTGCAGCTGCCCAGGACCTTACAAACAGGATCCTACCTAAATTCTGGATCCCTTGCACAGGCAGCCACCCCAGTGGTTAGTGGTGAAAATGGAAAGTCTTTTAAATGAAAAAACTTTTAACTAAAAGTTTTTTAAAGCTGGCAAAGTTGAGAGAAGGGGGATGTCAAGGAGCCCCTGGGCCTGGAGAAGGCATTTAGGGTTTGGAGGGACAAAAGTGGCTAGATACAGATAAGCAGCAGAGCGGTAGATGTTGTGTCTGCTCTGTGTCTGTCCCAAGACATGTTCACACCTGCACTGATTTGTGGAGCTACTCAAATATTGAAGAAACCTGCACAAACAGGCCTTGGTGACTATCAGAGTCTCACCAAAAACACATTATGAGCTGGACAGGAGGGCTGGGATGGGCTTTGTCTCTGCAGTGAGGAAGGACACAGCTTGTGGCTGTGCTCCATAGGCAGCTGGGATGCACAGATGGAAAAGCCTGGTGCAGCACCAGCTACTGGAGCTGCCATGGATTCTCCAGACGCTTCTGTCTTTGGGCTTGGACTCAAGCCAGAGTGAATCTCATAGAGGTGCTGGGATGAGTATGGGGGTTGTGAACCCTTTAGAAGGCCATGAATAGCAGCTTTCATGAGCTGTCTTTTCCCATTACAACTGACTCAACATGGAAACACAGCCCAGAGCCATGGCAGGAGAAGTTCCCTGCCTCCAAGTCCCAGCCATCTCCATCCATAGTTTTCTCTGGCTCTTTGGAGACTGAACCTTGCAGCTTGAACCAGCTACAGTGACTGTTAGACCCACCAGCTGCACAAAACTACCTCAACTCTTGATTGGCAACATTGAGAGGAATTCAGAAGGACCAGGACTTTGCTGTGCTGGATATGAGTTAATGTGAATGATACAGGGAGTTCTGCAGTACCTAACCTGAGTGCAAGGATGCCAAGTGCAGGAATCTTCAAACAAGATCTTATGCACAGGCTCCTTATGCATAGGAGCCTCCTGCAAAAAGGTAGCAAGAAATGTGATGTAAAAGCAGAAGTTTTCTTCAGTTGTCTTGGAATACAATACCCTCCTGAGTTGGCTCATATATCACTTTGCAGAGATCAGCTGTCCACCAATCTACCAATACCTCCCAAACCTGGCTGCATTTCAGTGCTTGCAGGATGTTATATAAAAAAGAACAGAATGATGATTATCTCTGCTTCCAATCGGCCGTGGTGCAAAGTGCCTAAATCTAAGCCTGAGGATGGAGATACACCCTGTGTGTGGATAGTTGCAGGAGTTCTTGGTGTCATGTCTGGTTGGACATGGGTGTGGTGATGCTGGAAAGGAAGAAGAGCTTGGAAAAGGAGTTTCCAACAGGGAGTAATCAAAGGAAACTGGTAGTTTATATGCCAATAAATTGGAACTGAGATTACTAAGGCAGAGAGTAATTTTTGTGCCCTGAAGCTCATTCATCTGCTTCGTTCTGGGTTTGGGCAGTTGGTACAGGAAAGGATGAGGGCCAAGGGACCCTCATGGACATCCCCAAACCCTGCATCTGACAGAATTAGTAACTGTTTTCTCTAAGTATTGTGTGGGCAGCTCTGGGTGAGCAGCGTGCCCAGTGTTGTGGCTGGTGTTTGTCAGTGCCCAAAAAAATCAAAGAGAGGAGGTGGGGGGGGAAGGGCTGGGAGGAAATGAGAGGTGGAAAAGCCTCACTGCTCCAAAGGCCAGCTAGAGATGGAACAGAGAAGGGGGGTGAAGCACAAATGACACTTCTGCAAGGTTGAGCCCTACAGACACAGTTGCTGCACTCCAGTTACATGGGGTCTCCCCACCTGAGCTCCCTTGTACCTTACCTTTCATCCCTGTCGTCTTTATTTAATTTGATTAATAAAAACTTCTCTGAGCAGAGATACTGGAGCACAGTCTGCAGGCTGGGAGAGGAGGGAGGAAATAGCTGCAGTTTGGCAGCTCCTCTCTGACCACCAGCTAGCTCCCTATTTTGGGATGGATCCAACAGGAGAATGGGAGCTCGCATTGAAGAAACCCCAGTGCTCTGCCAAGGCCACACAGGTAGCACACAGCCTGATGGAAAGTCAAGTGAAATATCTGTGAGCCCTTTTTTTTTTCCTGCTGCTTCCACTGTATTTCAGGGCAGGAACTCCCTGATCCTCTGCACAGAGGATTTGCCAAAGTTCCAAATGCTCCAGTCTCCCACACGAGCACCCCTGTGTGAGCATAAACTCACGCCCATGTCTGTCCAGGAAATCTGGATATTCCAAAGCAAAATGTCAATTGATTTATTAGAGTCACTGAATGTTTTTTGTTGAAAGGGACCTTAAAGACCATCCAGTTCCAACCCCTGCCACAGGCTGGGACACCTTTCACGTGACCAGGTTACTCCAAGCCCTGTCCAGCCTGGCATGGACACTTGAAGGGATGGGGCAGCCACAGCTTCTGTAGGCAACCCGTGCTAGGGCCCCACCACCCTCTGAGTAAAGAACTAAATATTGGTTCAAGAAACCATCAGATCTGATGCATTTTTGCCTAAGGAAGTGGTAGAATCACCATCCCTGGAAGAGTTAAAAAAATGTGCACTTGGGGATATGGTTTAGTGGTGGACCTGGCAGTGCTGGGTTAATGGCTGGATTTGATGACCTTAGAGGACTTTTCCAAACTTAATTATTCTGTGATTTTAGGAGGGGAAGTGAAGCATCCAATATGCATCCAGTAAAGGTTTTTAGTAACTTTTTCTTTCTTCCTGAGAGATGTCTCATCCAGCCTGGGAAAAGGAGTCTTGCCATGTAACTTGACTGATTAATCCCTAATACCAACAAATAGCTTAAATAAATAATTTCCTAATAACAGAACTAGGAAGTTCTGTTTATGTGAGCCATCCACCTGAGAAACAGTGAAAGAAGTGAAATAAATTATTTCAGGAATTAATTGTGAGCAGGGAAGAAATCCAGCATCAGTGATGCAGGAAAAACACATGAAAAGGAAAAAAATCTAACCAAAACCAAAAAACCAGGAAAATATAATTTAAACATCCACAGACGACATGCAAATGCTGGTGCAATGAGGGGCCTCTGAATTTTTCCTAATGAACTGTAATGCAAAGAGGAAATTAAAGAACTCTGTTTTCCACTTTCTCCGGTTGCAGAACCTCGGTGCTGGAGTGGGGGTTGAAGCAGGAGGAAGGCTGAGGAGCTGGAGGGTGGGGGACAGGGAGGGACACGTCTGCTCTCAGCCTGACAAGCAGAACTGTCAGGACTGTATCTTTGATGGAATATTCTTGTTTGTTAAGTGAAACAAACAACTAACTCAGAAAAACTGGAATTTTCAGCAGAAGAACAGCCTGGATAAACTTCTTGACTGAGTGGTTTTGTTTCTCCTTTTTTTTCTAAAAGGGTCTTCAAGATGGTTCAATATCTGAAACCATTTATTTTTTGAAATAGAAATATCCCATTTTCTACTCCATAATACTTTTCATTTTGAATTATAAGATAAATATTCCATGAATGGGGCTTCTCTACTGAAGGTTCTGGAGAATTGAAACCAAATGTTTGAAAATTATTGATTCAAAAGGACTTGGCTTGACTCGACTCAGACAACTGTTGCTTTTTTAAACTATAAACAATATTGAAATTCTGACTGCTTATTCCCATATGACTTGAGGATTGTTTACAATTTTTAGACATTTTTCAGGAACTGAAAACCTGTTTCTCATGTATATTTACACTGGCAGCTGCTATCAAAAGGACAGCTCCTTGAAAAGTAGAAGCATATGATGATTTTCTCTTTAGTAAAGCTGGTAAAATATGTGGTGTGAAACCAGAATGGATTTCTCAGGCTAGCTTGGCCATCCAGGCAGAGGTTGCATCTGGGCAGGCTCCTCAGCAGCACGGCCCTCTGGAGTGCCAGTGCCAAGGGTCCAACCTGCACCTCGAACCCCTCACTGTCCCCACACACTCCCTGTCCCAGGCACATTGTGTCTGAGAGGGGTTTAGGTGGTTGAAACACAAAACTCTGACTTTGGATCCCCATTCCCTGGGATCCTGGAGAAGCTGTGGCTGTCCCATTCCTGGAAATGTTCAAGGACAGGTTGGACAGGACTTCAAACAACCTGGTCTAGTGGAAGGTGTCCCTGCCCATGGCAGGAGGGTGGAACGAGGTAATCTTTTAAGATTACTTCCAACCCAAACCATTCTGTGATCTGGCCATGCAGGGGTGTGGGATGCTGCATCTGGGACCAGGCACTGCTGGGAAAAGGTCAGTTCTGCCATTTATAAGGTTTTCTAAGTTAGTGAAAGCCCAGATATGATCCTGATGGCTGATGTGATGATGTGTATGTGCAGTACTTTACTACATTAGCAGCATCTTCCAGACACCAGGGCCACTGTAGGTCAGGAAGAGCTCACAACTTGCTCACTAAGATGCACAGGTTAATATTCAAACTATACAGGCAGAGCTGGTCATGCACTGAGCCCCAGCAGCTCCCCTGGGAAACCATACAAATAATCTCTTCATATAACCTTGAATCTTCCCATTGTGGAAAATGAAGAAGTTCTGTCTCAGGGCAATACTGGGTTTGACTTGAAGGAAAGGGTAACAGTGAGGGGGTTTTTTAAGTCATGGTATACCATTGCCATTGGTTTTGTCTTTATAATTCCCATGGTGGGTGGGTAGAGATGTGCTTGTGGGATAGGCTGTGCCCCTAAATTGGGGTCCTTGGATTGTGGCTTCATTTTGGCCAGCAGACCCTGTCTGAATCTAACAGAGCTGATTAAAACCCAGTAGGGAAATGGCCTCTGGCATTCCATCAAATCCAGTGATGCTGCTGGGCTGATGACTGATGCTGATGTGATGGGGGCCCTGATGGGATGCTCCCTCTGCCTCCACCAGCCCTGCTCCCCTCAGGAGCCTGCCCCAATTGCAGGGGGAGGCTGTGCTCAGAGAGAGACAGCTCTGCACATCCCAAAGCCATGTGTCCTGGGAAGCCACTGATTGTTTTGTACTGGCAGAGCCCTGGAGAGCTGCAGGCATGCAGAGAGGTGAATAATTAGATTGGTGACTGCATTTGCCCCATCAGTATGATGCATTCAGCCACTTTCCTCTATCCTCTTAAACTTGTCCTTCTCAAGAGAATGTTCTCACTCTGTTGCCAATCTCCTCTGTGCCCAGCCATGGGGGGCCCAGCAGTGAGCTGGATAGAAAATCTGTTCTCTTCCACAAGCTGTGTACAAGGGAAGGTAAGTGCTCTCCAGCCAATACCCCTCCGTCATTTCCTTTAGATTGTTGCTCACATGCCCTAAATCACAGTGGTTGGTGAAAGAACAAAAGAAATGAGCTGAAGAAACTCCAGCCAAGCAAGTCTAACCTACAGCCTCACCATTGCCTCAGCATTAACGGAGAAACTCAGAGAGGCTGGTGTATCTGTGAAGAAGGACCTTCCATTTCCAGGACTGATCTGAGCTGCAGGACAGGAAAGAGCAAAGAGGTCTGGCAGGGAGATGTACGTGTGGCTGATAAGCAGCATTTGAAGTTCCTCTGCTGCACTGAGGACCTCAGGTAACACTCATACCAGCAAATTTGGCCTCGAGAAGGAGGCCACAAAGCTGTCTTAAGAACGATGACATGATGATGGACATTATTATTCCTAATTAATGATGCTGGAACACAGGTGCCGAGTCTTTCTTGAGGGGCTTTGGCTCCTGGCAGGCATCTTTCTCCATGAGCCAAACTGCCTTCCAGCAGCTTTCCCCATGAGCCAGACTGCCTGCATGGCATTCCTTGGTTATGGAACTGGAAGTCAGGGGCCAAGCCGTGTGCACAAGGCTCAGCAGAGTGCTGGCCTTCTCTTGCAGCTTCACACCAGAGGGATGACGATCCAGAGCTGTGCTCACATGTACAGTGCTGAGCCCAAGGGGAGTGCTGGACCTGAATTAACAAGAGCTTCACCCATGGAGCACTGAGCTGCCTTTGGGATGGAGCTGCAGCACAGCTGCATGGATGGGAAGAAGATGAAGGAGGTATAACTTTTTACAAAAGCCATGGCTGGCCAATGTCTTAGGTATTAAATGTTGTGAACTGAGGAATGCAGCCTTGTTACTGTCTGGCTGAAGGGAATTCATTCTGCACATTGGTTTCTCCAGAGTTTTCTGCCCAGGTGTCATTGACTTCTTACTACCACATAGATATTTCTGTATTTCAGCAAAATTCCCCGCTTCTAATCTGGATAGTCCTTGCCAGGTGGAGTGCAAACCCCACATTGTTAACTCCGGATAACAGTAATTATAAGAAAATAAAATCAAAGGTCTTCAGAAAATAAATGGAAAATTTTTCTGTGGAAGCCAAAAGATTATATTAACCTCCAGTGGTTTAATAAAATATTATGAAGTTTGGGAGCATATTTTCCCTGGGACTTAATCTGTTTCTCCATCTAAAAAAGTAAATAGAATATTACTTTACTTGACCACACAGCAAACCTGATACAGGGGGGCTTCTCCACCGTATATATTTCTTGAGGAATTCCTTTCCCCTCGGGTTTCACATAATGCACTGTGAACTGGGACCATTCCTGAACTGCCAGGTCAGGGGAAGCAGGAATTCATCCAGCTCAGTGGAGAAATGCTGTGGACGTGGCAGGGCCAGGGACAGCAAAGGGGCAGCATTGGGGGAGACAGGAAGACTTGACTGTTCAAGGATTTTTGCAGTTTAAAGAAAGGAGTATGACATTGACCTTGCTGGAGAAACAAGGAGTGGAAGACAAGAGGTCATGGGAACCATGCCAGTGATGGCACTAGAGAGTTCACAGAAGGCACAGCCATGGAGTAAGTTAGGTTTAGGAGACTAAAACCAGGTACAAATGGATAATTTTGTGGGTTTTCCCCTTTTGTCATAAATGTGCCCTCTCTTTCTGGGTTGCTGCCACCAGCAAAAAGAGAGCACAGCCTCCCAGTACCCATAAATTTTATTAAATGTGTGCTTTTTCATTCTTAAATAAAATCAGTTTGTTTCATACTGAAATAGCACCAAAGGAAGAAGGATGACAGTATCACCACGTAAAGGAGTGGGAGGAGAGAAAACCCAGAAACTGTTATATGTAATCAAGGAATTTTTTAATGGTTAGGAAAATGGGCAATTTTCCTCCTCCATCTGGAGACTTGACACTGTGTGTGAAGTGTGTGTGTGGGAGAAGCAAGGAGGCTGAGAATCAGTGCAAGTCAAAATCACTCTATGCAGGGTAGGAAAGGCCAAATTATCGCTGGAAATTTGACTTCTTAGTGCTACACCCAAAGGCCACTGTGTCATCACTCAGAGGAGTCTCATACACTGATATTCCTGGCACCTTGGTGTAATACTCCTTTTAACTGTGTAGATCATTGAGTGGCAGCATTTCCATAGGAGCTGATAAAATTCCCCACGGCACAAAATCAGCACCAAGGATAATATGGGCATAGCAGCCCTGTTCTTGCCCTTCCAGGAATGGCAGTGATGGAAATCCCAGCAGCAGAAAGACCCTGTTTTGTCTTGCCAAATTGCACCGGTAAAGAAAACCCTATTTCTCCGAAACTTTCAGTTGAAACAGAGAGCAAAGAGCTTTCCAACATTCCAGGTTTGGCTGAAAGCTGTTGCTGCAGTGGGTTAAAGGGAAGCCTCACCTTCAATGACCTTTTTGAACTGGGCTTTATGAGCCTGTGCCAAAGTACGGCATCAGCAGTGGGAAAAGAAATTGGTTTTGAAAACTTTGGAGCTATCCTTGTGTTCAAGAGCACCCGAGCCCAAACTCCTGGTGGTTTCAGTGCAGGAGGGCTGTGGTGACATTTGTGGAGCAGGACAAGCTGCTGTGCAGAGCTCAGAGCCCCCCAGCCTGTTGGCCAAGGGCACCGGTGCAGTGCTGCCAGTGGGGGTCTGTGCCTGTCTCCTCAAAAATCATGGAATGGTTTGGATTGGAAAGGACCCCAAAGCTCATCTCGTTCCATTCCCTGCCATGAGCAAGGGCACCTTCCACTGGACCAGGTTCCTGCAAGTCCAATCTGGCCTTGGACACTTCCAGGGATGGAGAATCCAGCAGCACCCTGGGCAACCTGGGCCTCACCACCCTCATTGTATAAAACTTCTTTAAGATGAATTTGGCACTTGATGCTGATAGGATGCCTTGTAAAGGTTGGTGTGGAGGTTTTTTTTTCTCGAATGTTCTAAAATCCAAATGTTGCATTGTATATTAGCCTAAGCTTCATCAGTGCCTAATGGCAGATTTGATTATTGAGACCAGAAGAATTTTAGTAATCTAATTATTTTCTCATAGTCAATGATTCTTCTGCTTTCTTTTTTTTAAAAGAAAGAAAAGAAGAAAAACACTGTACAGGTCTCTTTTTTATTTATAGCTGCTTTTGCTTTCCCCTCCAATACATGTGCTCAACACTGCTGGCCCAGGAGGGGTGCGGTTTTCAGTAGTTTACTTCCAATTCTTCTTATGTTAAAATAATCTAAACTTCATGGCTGGATTTTCAAATAAGCCTAAAGTGTTTAGAGGCTTAAATGCTATTAGAGTTCAAAGCAATTTGGTCGCATGACCTCTTTTTAAAAGCCATTGTTCATATGTGGAGGGATTTTCAAAACTACTTATGGCCCAGATCAAAACCAATCAATCACAGCCTCAGATCCCTAAATAGTTTTACAAGGTGTGCAACAAGATATTCAAACCCTCGGAAATGAGGGGGAGTAAAACATTGAAGCATTTAGGGGGAAGTATTCCTGTGTGGCTGAGCTTGATGTGCTGGGAAGAGGTTTTTAAAGGCACATATGATGGGCTCGTGTACATATCAAGGCTCTACTGTTTTAATGACAGGGATTTGGTGGAAATTGCAGATACTTAGTTGTATGAACAACTTGGTGTTGCTGTAGCTTGTCCAATATGGGGAGAGCAATCCCCACTTTATGGTAGCACTATAAATCTGTTTTATAGTGGTCTAAATGCGACTGTGTGGGAGAAAATAGCAATGTAACTATATTGATTTTTTAAAAAAATCATACTCATAAGTGATATTTATACTTGTCTGCTGGTTTTGGCTGGGGTAGAGTTAATTTTGGTCACAGGACTGTGGTTTGGATTTGTGCTGGAAACAGTATTGATAAACCAGGGATGTTTTCATTATGGCTGAGCAGTTCTTACACAGCATCAAGGCTTTTTCTGCTCCTCCTGTGAGGAGGCTGGGGATGCACAAGGAACTGGGAGGGGACACAGCCAGGACAGCTGACCCCAACCGATGCAAGAGATATTCCAGACCATATGGCACCATGCTCAGCATATAAAAGTGGGGAAGGAAGGAAGGAGGAAATTTTTGCAGTGATGGTGTTTGTCTTCTCAAGTCACCATTCCAAATGTCAGGGAGTCCTGCTGTCCTGGGCATGGCTCAGCACTTGCCTGCCCATGAGAAGCTGGGAATTAATTTATTGGTTTGATTTGCTTGTGTGTGTAGCTTTTGCTTTACCTATTAAGCTGTCTTTATCTCAACCCACACGTTTTCTTAGATTTACTTTTCCAATGCTCTCCCCCATCCCACCTGGGGAGTGAGTGAGTGGGGCTGTGATCCCAGCTGGGCTTAAACCACAATAACTTGTCAAAGGCATGTACATATTATCCCAGCCTTAATTCTCCTTGAAACACCAAAGAAATGGCACACTTAAATCATCACTTCAGCTGGGAAGACCTCAGACTTTGTGCCTCACTGGTGCTGGCACTGTTTGGTTATACCTGTGAGTGAATGATGCCTTATCCTCACTACCACATTGGCTTTTGCATTTGAATTAAAGAGCACAGCATGGGAGGGCATCCATCTCCCATTCCTGCCCTAACAAGACTTGCTCTTAGAATATTTTTCCCAATAATTACTCTCCATCCTTTTGGCTACACGTTATGCCCATTCACCCTTGATCTGGCCAGCATGGACAAATTGCCCCCCCTCACCTCCAGTGACACACTGGGGAGACCATTACCAAGAGCCCAGCATTCTCCCAGATTCTGGTTTGAACTGCAGGTGCTGGGAGGGACCATGACCTCATGAAGCCAAAGGTCCATGACCATCTCTGATGTTCTCATGTCATGTCTTGCATGAACATTGAGGGGCTGAAGAGAGGCAGGTAAGAGAAGGGACGGTTGGGGGTCTGTGTGGTCCCTCATCTGCTTTTCTGCTGTAAGGTGTTTGCAGTGAACAATTAGGTAAAGTGTTTATGTAGATGTGGTGTGGGACATTTGCCAAAAAAGGCATTAAAATGGGACATAAATGGGGGAAGGGGTGAAGGCATCAGTGAAGGTAGTGAATGTGGCACTGAGCTGTGCCACACCAGGAAAAAGTGCTGAGCACAGTCTGGCCACCAACCCATCACCACTTCAGCTGGAGCATGGAAACCTGGGCCAAAGTAGAGCTTGGGAATGACAACTACGGGAGAAGCTCCTGGGGCCTCACAACACTAATTAAGCTGTCTTCATTCCCTTGGGAAACAGGCCTTGCATGCAAAACCCTGTGGGTTTGTGTCTTCAGGGGATGTGAAGGTTCCAGGGCTCAGCATCTTTGGGAACAGAGGAAGGCATGCAGGGTTCAGTAGGAGGGCGGCTCAGGGCAGCCAGATGTGGCTCAACACGTGCAGTGGAACTCAGTGCAGTGGAACTCGGTGCCATGAGGCTGCATGGGCACCAAACTCTTTTCCTAACTTGCCAAGGTGGAAATGCCTCCCTCTCAGGTGAAACTGTAACTTCTCATACAATTCTCTTTGGACTCTGAAATCTCTGCTCTGCTGGGATGTTATTAAGATCTTGGCTGGTATGCAGGCAGACAGTGAACTTCATCCCCAGGCTTCATCTTAACCACATTTCCAGGGAATCCCCGCTTAGTTTGTTTTACCCCCTCAGGTACTTTTCAAAGTTGGACTCAGGAGAGAGTTGTTTATGTAGCACCAATGTATAACTGGGTACTCCCATAGTTCAAAAAATGCTGAAGATCAAGAGCCAGCAGATAAATGAGCCCATGGTAATAAAAGATTCTGCTTCACTAACAGATTTCTGTCACTGAAACATTTCCTCTAGCTAAAAAAAGAAGGTAAAGGAGATTTGTTTTGCCTGACAGTTTTTAAAGCCCTTCACAACCTTCCTGCTTCCCCCTCAGGTCTCCTTTAGAAAGAACCATTTTCTCATTCCTCTTTCTGGACATGATTATTATTCACTTTTTCCCAACCAACCCTTCCTCCAGTGTATTTAAGACTGGCCCAACTTAAAACATTCATCATTATGGCTTAAATCATCTCCATTGGACAAGAAGAAGTTTCCTGCATATGCCTGGTGGGATGGTGGGTTCCCCAACACCTTCAAGGTGTGCCATGAGCATCATCTCAGAGTGGACCTTCCTTCCCATCCCCCAAATCCCTTCAGATGGGGCCCCCTTAGAAAACCATTTTGCTGTCAGAGTAGCAAACGGGATGCAATAGGGTACGCTGGTTTAGAGCCAGCTCCTGTAAATGAGGCCTTTTGACTACCTGGCTATTTTCATTATAGAGTCAAAAGAATAATTTCTGTTTTTTCACTTTTGGCTACCAAAATTATTTTGTCTCAAAACAAAACAAAGGATTATTGGTTTTGGCTTCTTTAAGAGGAAAAATAAGTTTGGTTGATGAAAAGAGCTTGATTTAAGGGAGGCAGAAGTAAAACAAAAAATTGGATAAATGAAGAAAAATTCACCAAATGTTTCATGCAATAAGAAATCCCCTAAGGTAACATTTGGAAAGCCAAATTAGGTATTAAGCCTCCTTTGTTTTATTGTCAAAAGTGGTGAGGTCTGGGCAAAATGGCAGTTGCAAGCCAAAAGCTGGCTGAACTTTCAGGAAGACTCTGAGCTAACCCAAGCACCCCTGTCACACCTCTAAAAACTTTGCACCTGCATTTTTACAGAGGCAGTACTAAACCTGGGCCCATTGAGGGAAGCTGGTCATGTCAATAGGACCAGGCTGCAGCAGGTCATGTCAACAGGACCAGGCTGCTGTTCACAGCCTCCTTTTCTGGACAGACACAGCACCTCTTCTCTGAGAGAAGAAAGGAAACAAAGCAGTATTAAAAGAAAAAAATAAATCAGAGAAAATCATGTTTCAGCACAGCTATTTTTTTTTTCTGTATTTTCCCCCTCTCTACTGATACGTAAAAAAAATATATATTATTTTTTCTTTTTCTTAAATTATTTCTTTCTGCCTCAGTCCCAGCCAAAGTCCTGCCCTGTCATCTGGTAGAACTTCATGTTGAAGGGCCGGTAGAAGTCCCGCAGCCTCTGCACCACCTCCTGGTCGATGTCGGGGTGGGTCCTGCCTTTTGTCTTCCCCAGACAGTGGGGTTTGCTGCTGCCTTCTGCCTTCTTCAGGCACGGGAAGCCCTTGGTTTTGTTGAAGTAGAAGTGTTTATCAGTGATGATCCTCTTGAGGCCCAGAAAGTCCTGCCCCCTGCCCACCTCCCCCGCGGGGTCGCTGATCAGCCTCTCCCCGCTGACAAAGAGGATCTGCCCGATGGGGAAGTAGAGGAGCCAGTTCTCCAGGTGCTTGGCGTAGATGCCAATCTGGATGGCGCTCCACGAGGTGTCGATCAGGCCCGTAGTCCTGTTTTTGAAGGTCAGGCTCTCAAAGGTGGGGATGTCAGGCTTCTTGGAGAGGGTCTGGGTGTAGTCCGAGATGGCTCTGGTCACGGGGTCCCGCACCACCACGATGAGCTTTGTGCCCTTGGACATGGAGGAGATGCGGGCTGGGGCCTCCTTGGTGACGAAGTAGCTGGGGGTCTTCTCCATGGTGATCTGCCCCTCCAGGGTCTTGGGCATCAGCTCCCTGCCAGAGGGGGAATGAGGGACATGTTAATGCCAAAAGTCCCTGGGCAGGGTTGGGGAGCTGGGTGGAGGAAATGCTCTGGGAATGTCCAGGGAATCAAGGGCAGGACGCTCCTGAGCCTCTTCCCTCCGGCCCCACCCTTCCCTCCTTGTATTTATTGTCAGAAGGCCCGTAACGCTCAGATTCTGCAAACACCTGAAGTCATCCTTGATTTCCCACTTCCTTTCACTGCCCATTTACCTGGAATTAGACCTGAATTCATTTTGCCCGTTCAAAGCCTGCCCCCCTGATGGGATCCCACCTCCCTTCTTGCAATGGCACTGTAGAAACACAGCACATCTCAACCATCTTAATGCCCTGTCCCTTCAAATTCCTCCCTGCCCACACTGGGGTTTCCTGCACAAAGGCTTAAATTCCCTGGAATAACAGTGAATTCCTGGAGCAACAACACTCCCTTCCTGTAGGACAGAGGAATTTTCAACAGCCAGGATGCAAGACTTTATTCTTTGGTATTTCCAGGTTGGCAGCAAGTTGATGCCACATAAAAATGTGCAACATCAGCCTCCTGACCTCAGGAATTTTCGTTCTTTCACCTGAAGACATCCCACAGACAGGCTGTTTTGGGAAGCTCTCCTAGACTGAAGTGGGAAGGGGCTTGGGGCTGATTTGCTAAAGGGCCATATGATTTTGTAGCTGGATAACCTGAGCTCCTTTTTGTTCGACAAGGCATGGCAGGAAGGTGTAGGAGGGCCTTGCATAGGTGATTGCTCCTCCTCAGTGCTCCCAGCTCCACTCCTTGCACCCATTTTCCTGCCACAACACATCCCATCCCCTCACACATCACTCTGATATCACACCCAGACAGGAGCCAGCATCTACAAAATGCCACTTTCACACCAGCATCATTTGGTTACACAAATTCATCCTGCCTTCCAGACTCTCAGCAGTTTCCCTCTCCACAGCTGATCTTCCAACAGTCCTGAAAGGAACAAGAGGGAAATGTCTTTACAAACAACCTGTAAGACCTGCTGGTAAATAAGGCCAGATACTGATAGGTGAAAAAAACAATGAGAGGAACCAGAAATTCCAGAGGAATTCCATTAATTGACACAGACTGTTTTACTCGCTCAAGGCTGTGCTAAATCCCTGGACTTAGAGAAAAAGAACAGAGACACAAAGAAGACAAAAGGGGGGGAATGTTCATTAGAAGGGGGTCTGTATTAGGTGATTCAAGGAGTCTGTACCTCCCGAGTACCTCAGCCAATGGGGAAAGAGAGAGGGAACCTGAAGCCCAGAAATTAGGATAAAAAGAGGCTGCGTCCTCTAGCAATTTGAGAGAGACCCCATGGGAAACACCCATGACCTCTCCCTTTATTCATTAATAAAGTTACAGGACTCCTCTGTCTCCTTTTTGGACACAAACCTCTGGTGTTTCTGGATTAATTTTTCCCGACAGTCCCATCCTTCCCATGGGAAATGGGAGATAGATGGGGGGTGTCTGCAGCACCAGTGAGGTTCACCACAATGCCACCAGCAGTTCCCATGGCAACTGCAGCCCCCCACACCCTGACCCCTTGGCTTTGACCCTATGTGTGAGATGAACTGCTCCCTGCCCGCCTTACTGCAACCACTTGCAGTAGCAACATCTGATTTGCAAACCTGTGCAATATGCCAGCAAAATTGAACTCATCTATCAAAAAAGCAACAATGAAAAGCCAACAACAGCTAAAACCAGCAATAATAACCAAACCCCAGGCTGCTATATTACAAACAAGAGAGCAAGGAATGGCCCTTCCTAAAGCAATTCCCTTTGCAACCACATTACATAGAGGCTGAGCAAAGACATGGTCCAAGAGAAGCAAAATCTTTGCTGAGGTTTCTGTCTGGGGGAAAATACTCCAAGAATTTGTGACATTCAGGCTGGAAAATAAGCAAGCTGAGGAGTATGAAAGAAGTCTCATGCGTCCTGAAGGATGTGAAGGCAAAGGGAATGACTGCTGACAAGTGTGGCGTTGAGCAGACACATAATTCTACAATGGAATTTGCCATCACTGATGCTGTGAAGGCCAAAACCAGAAATGGTTTAGAAACAGACTGGCCAAATTCATGGTGGCTGAAATAAATAGGTGGCAATGAAGTATCAGAGTCCCAGTGCCCCTTCAGCTGTGGGGAGCCCCCAAACCCGACTGCCCTCACAGGGGAGGAGAGAACAGGAGGAGACCCACAATCCCCAGCTTTTACACATTTGTCTGTGTATGCCTTACACCATCTGGAAGGAGGTATTGGGATGGACCTCTCTTTTCTCTGGACTGGTGCAGCTGGTTCTGTTGGGTTTTGCTCAGGGCAGTCTCACTTTTGACAAAAGTGACGAATAGGACAAGGGGTGATGGCTTTAAGCTGGAAGAGAGCAGATTTATATTCGATATTAGGAAGCAATTCTTCCCCATGGGGTGAGTTGAAGCCCTGGCACAGGTTTCCCAGAGAAGCTGTGGCTGCCCCATCCCTGAAGGTGTCCAAGGCCAGGTTGGATGGGGCTTGGAGCAAACTGGGCTAGTGGGAGGTGTCCCTCTCCATGGCAGGGGATGAAACTGGATGATCTTTAAGGACCCTTCTAGCCCAAACCCGTCTATGGTGATTCTGTCAATCACCCTATTCCCCTGTGTGCACCAAGCCCGTATTTCCCTGATGTGGTGCTGCCCTCCAACAACTGAGTCACCTGGAAGCACATGAACCTTTAAAAAGGTGAAGGAACCAGGCTGTACGCCCTTTCACATTGCCTGCCAGCTCCATCCCCACTGATCCCTGTCCCTGTAACAACCTTCCACAGCTGAGAGCTGATGTTGAGCAAGAGCAGGAGCCTCTGAACCAGCAGAGGCACAAGGGCAGCAGGATGGCACTGACTTCTGTTTGTATTCTGGCAGGCACTGAAATCTCAGGAGATTAACCCTGTCCTTGGCAAGGCTGTGACACAAAGTGCTCTTCAGCACCCAGGAATGACCACGCACCTCTGCTGCAACAGTGGTGGGCAGGGACACACCAGGGCCATGGGAATGTGCTACCACAGCATTGGGGAGATTAATTAATTACAAAGGGCATCTTTCATGGACATAAACAGTTGCTTCTTGGACTAATGGCATCTGTGATTTATTGCAAAAGACCCATTTGAAAAGACAAGAGCCACAAGAATGTTTTTGGCAAGAGCAGCCACCAGTGAGCCCTGCTAGAATGAATGGATTCTATTACTTTAATTTTAGTAGAGACCAAAGTTTCGTTTAATTACTTAATTGGGTAGGAAGATTTGCCTCAAAGGGACCATTTTGGCTAGGCATGCATATTCATATCTGGCCTTTTCCAGGTCCATACTTTCCTCTCAGTGCTGGTGTCCAAGATGGCTCGTCCTGTGTCTGGCCAAAGACCCTGTAGGTAGCTCATAGTGGGGGTTGTGGCCCCCTCCTCACCCCAATGGGCTTTGCAGGACTTCACTTTGGAAATGAAACAGTTTGGATTTGTGTTCCCTGGGAGCTGCTGCAGCAAAGCCTTCAGCCCCTGGCCAGAGTGGGAGAGGCACAGCCCCAGGGCTGGCAGCACCAGAGGATGGGGATGGGGTGAGGCTGTGCAAGGACTGAGCACCGGGTTTAAGGTGACAGGTCAAGTGACGCACATGGTACTGCCCAGGGACCTCCTGAGGCACCCTGCTCTGCCAGCCCTTGACATCAGCATGTTAGTGCTGGGGTCACAGTAGGGCATCCCAGCAACCAGCTCAGACACTCCAGGCACGGGAGCTGATCCTTAGTGTCATGTTTGTTATGGCTTTTATCATTCTTTATGTTCAGTACAATGATGCCTTTAAAAAGCTGGACTCTTAAGTTTCCCCATGGTGTTGGCTCAACCCCTGCCCTGGAGATCCAAGTCCCAAATCCAGCCCAGCCAGCAGGGCCGAGGTGACAGAGGGACAGGGCAGGAAGCCATGCCCATCCAGCCCTCCATGCTATTGTACCCATTGCATGGACATCCTGGCAGAGGTGTCAGTGTGTCCACTCAAGGGCTGTGCTGTGCTCTCAGTTGCTCACCAGGTACCACAGGCAGCACCACTCCCTTCACCATTGGGTTTAACCGCCTCAGCAGCTAAGAAAAAACACTCCAGGAATCTCATAGCCTCCAAAAGGGACTGGTACACCAAGCTCTCAGTGCAGCATTTAAGGAGGTAACAGCTGGTATCACCCCGTCCTGAGGTCACAGCCAGGAAGCCTCGTCCCTCCTGAGAAGCTGGGAAATCCATCTAAGGAATGCCATGGAGACTGCAGCTTGTTTGCATGGAGGTATTGCTGATAACTCCAGAGATGAAGATTCTTCCCGGATCTTGGGCTGTGACCTTGGTCAGTAGGAGCAGGAACAATCCCAGGCCAAGAGCAGGGCAGTCAAGCTGCATGAAGCCGAGCCAAAGTGACCCAGCAGGAAACAGCAGTGTCCCCACGATAAGGGGTTCACACAGCCCCAAGAGACCCCTGTCAGAGTGTGCACATGTGTGACTTCATGTCAGCCCCCCTGACTCCAGAGCAACGGGGCCACGAGTGCTGCGAAGCAAAGGGGAGCATCTGCAGCAAAGAGGGGTTGACAGGAGCCCTGCTCAACCACCCTGTGCCCCCACAGTTTATTTTAACTGTGCCCCCACTGTGCTTCCCATGCTCAGCTCCTGTCTCACTGCCCTCCCAGGGGGGGAGATTGTGCTGATCAGAGCTAATTACAGCATGCAAACCCTCTGTCTAATTGCTCTGATTAATTATTGACAGGCTGAGCTGATGCTTTGAGGGCAGCAGGTAGTGGGGAGCCCTGTGCTCAGGCCGGTGCCAAGAGGCGTCCTGGCTCCTCGTGCTGAGGAGTGATCCTGATGTCCCAGCATCCTGTGACCCAGTCTGGAAGAGGAAACCACACCGAGAGGCTCCCAAAAACCCACTGTGCTGGAAAGCACATCTGGACATCTGAAGACCACCAGTGTCTAAGTGCTATTGACAAGCAGAAACTCCCTGATGTCATTAGCCATGCACACCATTGATTTTCTCTGCTGGAACAAGAAACTCAGTGGAGCTGAGGCAATCGCAGGTGACACCACCGCCTCCTGTGGGCTGACCAGCTGGGCTTTGGAAAGAGGCATTTTGTAGTTGTTTTCTTTCCAATGGCTAATTGCTGGTAAATCCCAGCCCTCTGCCTACCAGGAACACATGAAGAGCCCCAGGGTTCCTGGTCACAGCCCCTTCAACACGTGTCCATCACTTGTAAGGGAACAGAGACACCACCAGGCATCTTCTCAAGGATTTTTCTCTACCAGGGTTGGGGCAGGAGCTGGGTTCAGTGATCTCTGCAGTGTTTTCCCCCTGAGCTGGCCATGAGCTCTTTAACCCAGCCTCAGAGCTCTCACAGCACTCCCAGCAGCTCCAGTGAGTGGACTATGGCATGCACTGGGAAGCACAAACTCCACCTGTCCCCATCAGACCTGGACCCAACACTCATCACCTCTGCTCTCTACAGCACCACGTACCTCTCCCAGTACCAGCTCAACCCCTGCAGTGGGCAGAGCTCCACACATAAAGCATGAGCTGTTTGCCAAATTCTTGCAGTGCCAGCTGATTCTTACCAGGGAGAAAATCGTGGCGTTAAACACGTGATTTCCATGATGGTATGGCAAAGACCCTTTATTGCAAAAATCCAGGATTCTTAAACTGTTAGCTTGTTAGGAGTTTACAGACTTGTGAGGCACAACAAGTGTGCTGAACCAACCACCATAGACCACGGTAGGAACAGGCACCAGATGGAACCAACCACCAGCCCCACGGTGTGAGCACTTATTGGTTTTAATAACTGTTTTACAATTATGTAACTTGTTTTTCACCTCACGTTTAGCTGAGTTATTCCTAGAATGCTTTTCTAGTTAGCCAAAGTAACAGAAGTGAGCAAGGATTTTACAAGGGTAACAAGGCCTTCATCTTGTAAGGTCTTTCTGCTCTGCAACACATGCTCACAGTGATTTCATCATATTTCCAATGTAGTTCCCAAATGAAAAGCAATTCTTTATTTCCCAGCTGGATTTGCTTGGGTAAATTAAGGCTTTTGGCCATTGGTTCTGCTTGCTTTTTTAGTGCTGCTTTATTTTAACTGTGGTGCCTCTTAATGAAAACCGACACTCCCGCCCTCTGCTACAGATGCCACTGTTATTGAGGGATGAGAGGCTAGACACGACTTGGCAATGTGTGTCTGCAGCCCAGAAAACCATCCATGGCCAGGCTGCACCCCCAGCACTGTGAGCAGCAGGTCCAGGCAGTCTGCTCTGCTCCAGTCCAACTCCACCTGCAGGGCTGCCTCCAGCTCTGAGGTCCCAGCATCAGAAGGACACGGAGCTGCTGGAGGAGCAAGTCCAGAGGAGCCACAAGATGCTCTGAGGGCTGGGGTTCCTCTGCTCTGGAGCCAGGCTGGGAGAGCTGGGGGTGCTCACCTGGAGAAGAAAAGGCTCTGGGGAGACCTCAGAGCCCCTGGCAGTGCCTGAAGGAGCTCCAGGAGAGCTGGAGAGGGACTGGGGACAAGGGATGGAGTGACAGGACAAGGGGAATGGCTTCACTCTGCCAGGGGGCAGGGTTAGATGGGATATGGGGAAGAAATTCTTCCCTGTGAGGGTGCTGAGGCCCTGGCACAGGGTGCCCAGAGAAGCTGTGGCTGCCCCACCCCGGAACTGTTCAATGCTAGGTTGGATGTGGCTTGGAGCAACTTGGGATGGTGGAAGGTGACCCATGGCAGGCATTCAGAACAAGATGATCTTTAGGGTTCCCTCCAAACCAAACCAAACCAAACCAAACCAAACCAAACCAAACCAAACCAAACCATTCTGTGACTATGATTCTATCATTACTCTACAACCTGCTGACTCCTCTCTATGTCATATTATGCCAAAGTAAGATTTTCCAGCTGAGACAATGGACATGATTCTTTTACATCCTTGCACCCTGCCCTTCTCCCTTGCAAATCAAGAGCTCCCTTTGGCAATCTGACCATGCATAAGGGTCAGTCACTGCTGGCAGAGAACAGCAGAGGACATGGCTGGACATGAATCCCATGGACCCAGCACTCACCTAAAGCAGAGTTTTGCTGGGAAGTCCTTGCCTGTTTGCCCACTGCAAGTCTGCACCATGGAGAGGGAGCTCACAACCTCTTTCCATCACACAGAAGGATGCCAGGAGTCACAGCCTTGACAGGAATCAGCACAGCCTTCAGCCTGGACCTCGCCCTCCTCAATTACGATCTCAAACCATCCAGTTTCCGGACCTGCATTGCAATTTTTGTTTGTTTTAAAGATGTGCCTCTGTGGGCTGGGGTTTATGCCCAGCTAGTATGTGAACAGAGCAGGAGATGGCACATGATCTGCAAAGTTTAAAGCGTAAAGACTGAAGGATGAGAAAGAAAAAAAGGGTACAAATGGCCCAGCACCTGATACAATTAAATCTCAATCTCATTCTTCCTCCTTAAGGGCACCCCTGAAATCACAGCTACATCCTCCCAGACATCCTCCCAGGTGCTGCTGCTGTTCTTGTACCTTCCCCCACCTCGAGACAGGGAAACTCTCTTGATGGGCTCAGCCAGGACAGAATGGTCTATAATGGTGAGAATATAGAAAAAACCTCCATCCCCAAACCAATAACCATCTCATGTCTCACTCACTCAAGGATCTCCAAGACCACACATTTCAGCCCTGACTAAGCAAATCATCTTCAGGAGGAAGGTTAAAGAACTGTTATTGGAAGTGTCTCCCTCTTTAGGATTCAGTTTTTGATAAATTAACTCAGGCTTCATTTCTTCATGATATATTTCCCTTGACATTTAATTATACTTAGCCCAAACACATTAAGCCAATCAGTCTGAACAGCTTCTTATTAATATGCAAATTTTTTCCTTTGAAAAGCCATGAATCTGTGAAAAATCTCTACAGGCTTCAATTAGGCCCAGTTGGGAAGTTCCCTGGGAAACAGCCTCCTGACCCAAGGCAGGTGGGATCCAGCCCCACAGACACTTCCTGGTGCCTGGTTTGGGAATGGGGGAAGAGGATGCTAAAGCACCTTCTCAGGCCCACTAAAGCACCTTCTCAGGTCTGGAGCCATGAAGATGAGAGGCTGAATCCTGCAAACCAACATGGTATTGGCAGCTTATCCCCATCCCAGCACCTTTCCATGGGAGCCACTGTTTGTCCTCTGTGCAAGTGATCCTTCGCTGGGACCACAAACAGGAGGTTCGTGTGGGAGCTGCAAAATATTCCGTGAAATCTCAGCTTTTAGCAAAACAAACAGGAATCTGGTTCTCCTGGTGCCGTGGGCAAATGGGACGTGATTTGCATTAGGCGAATAAATCGAACCACACAATTAACCATCTGCCCTGAAAGAGATTTAAGTTTTGCTTTAAAGCATCACTTCCAGCCTCCCTCCACTCTCACATCCATCTGAATGCTGCAGGATTTTCTGCTCGGAAACCAACTGGGACTCAATTCATTGAATCATTCCTATAAATAATTGGAGAGAAACATCAGTGTAGGTATTATAGCCCTGGTGGCCTTTGGCCTCCCAGATGTGTTTCCTGTGGATTACACCAATGGACAAACCACAAAACTGCTTCAAAACCTTCCAGAAGGTCCCCACCAGTTCCCACCAAAAGTCTTTAGTCACCAAACCAACTTGATTTCCTGGGAGCTGCTGAGTGCCACACCATCATTGCAAGAAAAAGTTACCCATTGCATCTTATTTCAAGAGAAGTTGCAGGTTTTCTTTAAAAAATCCGTTTTAGTGTAATTTTTTAAATTCTCTACAGTTAGACATCAAAATCAGAAATACATTGCAATCAGTGTACTATATAAATAGTCCAATTTTGGAAAACAGCTCTCATGAGCAATAAAGAAACCAAATTTACTATGCACTCTAATAAAAATCTCTCTTTTACCATATAAATCAAACCAAAGTGAACAGATTAAAAAAAATAAACTCAACCCCCCTGGTTTCTACCCACAGGCTCAGGCAGACGGCCCTGGGGAAGGGCTCGCCTGCCCTGTATAAATATATACAAGAGCAAATCTGTTAAAAATTGCAGCCACCACTTTGTTTTCTAAAGGTCCCAGTTTATCCTTCGTCAGAAAAAGGAGGGCTGGGGAGAGGTCGGCCAGAAACACAATCCTTTCCTGTATAAACACTATAGTCTGTGCTGGTTTTAAGTGCATCATATGGTCTATATTTTATATGTGTATACATAGAGAGAAAGAGAGATTTTTCAAGCCAGTCAGAGGCATAAAGTGATCTTATATCATCTAAAACCAACAATCATACTTGGACTCCTGGCAGGTTTCCTCACAGTCATCCCTGCCTCCCCCCCTGCCCTTTCCTCCCGGCTGCTGAAGCACACTGCTGTCTGCCCCCATTATTTATCATAAAGGCATATAAATCACTGTAGAAACTCTTATTATCTTATTTTTCCTCTGCTTCTCGTCTGTTTTGAGAAAAATTAATGCATTTGTCTCTGGAAAAATGTGCCGTCTCTATAATTCAGTTTTAAAACAAGCACATCTAGCAAATGGATAGACCTCTGTTAGGAAACTAATTTTTCATCCAAGTAATTGAACCCTTCCCTTCGATTTTTCCTTTGGGTGTTAAAGACAACTGATGCCTTCCTGGAATTTGCTTACGTCTCAGAAAGGTGGAAGGACAAGACAGACAGAAAAAGTAGAAGAGAGGAAGAAAGATGAGACAGAGGGAAAGAAAAAGATCAAAAGGAAAAGGAAAGAAGGGAGGTTCTGGGAAGGGAAGTTCTGGGATGGGAAGGGAAGGGGACAGGATGGGGAAGGGGAAGGTCCAAAGCACATCTCAAAGCCTTGGCTGTCTCTGTATGATGCCGGTGATTTTTGTCTTTTTATACCCTTTTTATAAATTTTTATGCCCTTTCCCTTCATTGGGACCCTCTATACACACTCCTTGTACCCTTTACAAACACTCACTGTACTTTAGCCCCACATGTTTATAACTCCTGTAGTCTGATATTTAGCTTAGTTTGGGGTCTTGCAAAGCGAAGACCAAACATTGACACAATCTCAGAACCAGAGGCTCCAACCTTGGACGGAGCCTTCTCTCTGGAACATGTTTTTGTAAACTCGGCTGTAGTCTCACTTGGGGGGGGGGGGGGAGTAATTAAAATAGGGGGACAATTACTTCATTTTTTAAGTTTCTTATTGGGGGATTTTAAGTAGATATGCTAATTTTGTGATGTCCATAAAAATCCAGTATGTGTTGTACAGGGAGTTGCTTGCTCACTCTTGTGTTTCTCAGTGTGTTTCCACCTTTGACGAGCTGAGCACCTTGGATCCAATTAAACCGAGGTAAATTCCCTTTTTCCTTTACTATTGTGTCTGCTTCATATTTTTACAAGCTGATAAGGCATCATGTAGAGGGACCTTTTGGACTCTCCAAGCAAACATCCCAGATGGGGTTTCTCCAAAAGCTGGTGGAGCTTTGATTTGGAAAGCTTCTCACCACCTAGGCTGCTGAGGAAAGCCATCCCCATCACATGGACAACTCAGCACCCTGTAAACCCATGGATCACCAGCCCTTTGTGTCCTACAAGCACCCCAAACCAAGATGTGGCATGGGGACACACACACAGCATGGCTGATGCCAACAGTTTCATCCCAATGCCTCTTTCTGCACCCAAAACTTAGGGAATCTCCAGTGCTTCCCTCCCACTGCCAATGGTACATCTGCCCCCACCAGTAATGGGAACACAAATCATTGGTTCTCCAGACAAAGCCCCCCAGACAGACAAACCATAAAAATCACAGCCAGCTTGAAAATAATCCCCATCCCTGGTGCTGGGGGGCCCCTGTGCAGAGCAAGCATCACCCCTAAAAGCAATATGTAGGACAAGGCCTCCTGCACAGAGCCATGCACATCCCCACCACAGCCTCCACCCACATCCTCATCCCTTATCAGTTCTGGGGCTCGATTCACCACTTACACAGAAGAACTCAGGAATAATTCCAGAAAGGCCACAATCAAGTGAGTGCTCAGACCAGCAATGTCTATTGTTCCTTTGTCCCTCACTATATTATCTCTGTCCCCTGGGAGCGACATTATTGCCTACAATATATAATGCAGTTTATTTTCCATGTCTGCCTCATTCTTCCTAGGTGCAAGCACAGGCCATGCACACTCATTGCAGTGTGTGTGCTCTTCCCATGGGAGAAGAAAAGGATGGGAGAGGAGTTAGGATGGGAACTGGAGCTGGAGAGAGGGGTGGTGGCTGAGAAGCTGCAGACAATGGAAAGGGGAATAATGTCTGAAAATTGGAAGGGGACAGAAAAACCACTAAATGGAGATGATTAATGAAAAAACAGCGCTCCTCCACTCTCCCTCCCTCTGGAGAAATGCCACTAGATCTCAGAGACTGAAAATCAGGACCTAGTGAGTGCAGGGACTAAACTAGCTAACCTAAAGCACCTGAAGTTGGAGGTAGGGAAATAATATTGGAAATGGGCAGTGGATGCAGCAGGCTGGGACCCACTGGGCTACACACCTGGGGAGTTCTGGACACCCTTGCATCTCTGGAGATTATGAACTGACTGCCAGAGTTTTGGGAGCAAGGAGGTGGATTTTCTCCCTTATCTGCAGAGGCAAAAGGATCTGTCTTCCAAGATTGTTGTGGAGCTCTAAACAATTCAGCAGAGATTATTATAAAGTTTTGGAAATTGCTGTGACATGCCATGTACTGCTGGAGATGGTGTGTGTATGTCTGTGTATATGTGCAGGCAGAGTTTTACAAAAGACCCAGACACCTCAAAGGACCTCGCTCGTGAGAACAGAGGCTGTTCCCTAAATTATGCTAAGTGACTTCTTTATATATCACTACAACATCTCCTCCTGCTGCAAGGCCAAAAAACCTTCTTTCAGTATAACAAAAAAGGGAGCCTGACCTCAAGCTATCATCTAAAATATATAGAGTCACACAAGTTTACTCTTGCAGTGATTCTTCATCCTTCCAGTGCCAATTCTTTGTCCTCTCACTAAATGAAACTTTAATAGCTGGGAAAGGGCTCTGTACTTTCATTCCTGGAGCAAAGCAGTCAAGTGCAAAGAGGGCAGAAGTCTCCAGAAAATAGAAAGCTTAAAAAGATTCTTCCTGGCCTAATTTGCAAGTTCTGGGCAAGGCAAGGGCCAGTGCTGAGGAAGCTGCACAGAGATGGACACTGGTCTTTCCAGCCCCACAGTCAAGGCAGGGAGTTCAGTCACTGTTCACAAGATTGTGCAGCAAGAGCTCTTCCTTGTGCTCAGCAATTCCACCTTCTCCCAGAGAATGCACCACTGTCTAATCCAGTGTCAAAGTTATCTGACATATTTCAGGACATTTTAGTTTGTAGATCTAAATTTCATGAGTAAATGATACAGCATCCAGCTCTGCTCTGGCTGCTCTGTAGGTTTGTACCATGCTCACCTTCCTGTCACAGGGAAGGGACACAGGGGCTGAGGCTTAGGCATTAGTGTGACACCAAGATTGTTCAGAGTGAATACAGCTCAATAATGTGAAAACAAAAAAAGAAAAAAGAAAGAAAGGTGAAGTATTCTCCAGAATATGGACAGACGAAAAATCCCCGATTAGTGACCTCAGGTTCATAAGTCAACTTGAGTCATTTGGATCCAGGTCAATAAACACTCCTGTTCTTCACTCAGCACTGAACTAGCATGGGCTGGAGGCTTCAGATCAGCTCCTGAAGATAACTCAGAGCCTCTCCTTTTCCAGGGCTGCCCTGCTGAGCAAGACCAACCCTCCTTCACCATTCATTTCTCAGCATCCCGAAAGAAAACCCAGCCTGAGTGTGCTTCCTCTTTCATCATGCTTTCCTGGGAATACGTAAGGAAACACAGGAAGAACTGGCTAAGCCCACACAGATACTCTTTACAGCAGCAGGGATTTCAGATCCCTGCTGACACCATGGCCCACCGTGACAGTCACACATCACCCCATGACGGGGCCATAGGATCTCACCTTGCAGGGAAGTGGGACCACTGGGACTCCTGGCATGGTGTGATCTCTCCATTCCAACACGGAGAGCCATGGAGGGATTTGGAAAAGGATTCTGAGTCTTGAGAGCCCAGGTCTTCTGCTCTTAAGCCACTTTGGAAAGCCCAGACAGGACCCCTGGAGATGAAGATTTTGAAGTGTGATCAAAGAGACTTGACATAGCAAGGAGGATTAATGTTTCTGCAAACGCACAGTGAAAGCTTCTTAGTTATTCCAGTGGGGGTTTTTCCAAAGGGGCCTAAGGGAGTTGGGCACTTAAAACTCACTCAGATCCTTTATTTAGATTGCAAATCCTGTGCTGGAGCAGTGCAGCAGTGTGACCCCTGAAGCATTACTTTTTTCAAGTGTGTCTGCTTGAGCGAAAAGCTGAATTGATTCTGGCTGTATTGGTGGCCTCCTGCAGCTGCTCCTTCTCCACATCAGAGGGAGCGAGTCTGCCTGTGGAAACAGTTGAGGGTACAAAGTATTTGAAGAAATAAGTAAGGCAGCACACTGAAATCCTGTGGGCTGTGTGTTCAGGGGTTCGCTGGGAGTGGCTCTAGGTCTGATCCCTTCCACAGGGGTTTGTGCTGGACGTAAGGAGCTGGAGAATGCTATGAATGATCTCCATCTGGGAAAGTAGGATCCCTAATCCTTCCTGGTGGGTCTCTCCACCATCTCTAAGAAAGCTGCAGGAATCACTTATTTCATGACTTTGGTTTCTTCACTGCTCACATCTCCCTGCTATTTTTTTTCTCCATCACCAGCCTTTTACAGTCAAAAACTGTAGAAAGAAGACACAGCAGGGGCTTCGTTCCCCAGCTGGTTACATGCTCATGATGTCCTAATCATTCCTACCACCACTTCTAATCCTATTGCAAAGGGTTCCAGCTCTGGAACAGCAGTATGAGGAAGCTGGACAAAAGACAGAAACAATGAACAAAGAACCTGTTTTCATGCAAATATTCCTCATCATAATAATTATACTACTACTACTACTACTACTAATAATAATAATAATGAGAAAAACAGATCATGGTCCAGCCGCTTTCTAAGCCTTCCCACTGGATCTCCTGGATTTCATTTCACCCACCTCATCACCACAAACTGGTCAGGGAGCCCCAGCTGCTGAGCCCCCAGCACAATGCAAATGGGTTTCTGGGAAACATGGCACACATGTGACATGCTATTGTCCCTAATTTGATTAATGAAGCCATCACGCTAACAGAGCATTTTACACACCCCCAGTACCTTGTTACTAACCCACACCAGGAACTTCCCAGCAGAGCATTAATTCCCCAATACTTGCCTTTCTCAACTTTGTCAGGTAATTGTTTATGAAAAGATGAATGTATACAATAATACCGGGTGAAGGGAGTTGATGTACGTGGTGTTAATGAATGAAATAATCAGTTTGGTAATAACTGGCACGTGTATTTGTCAGAAGGGAACCATCAGGACATTAGCATTCTGCAGCCACTGAACCTTTATCTCCTGGTCTTGTGTTTCACAACAGCCCCCAGATAGTCCATGAATAAAATACAGAGTAGTACCCAGACATAATTAAACTGCCAATGTGGGTGTACCTAAATGAACTTGATATCTTAATGGCACTAGATAGCAGGCGAATAATGAAGGCAGCGTGAAAGGGATGTGCATAATGAACTCAGCCATCCCGGCTGTCGCTGAGGCGCTGCCGTGGGGACCAGCGGCTCCGACCTCGTCAGCACACCAGGCACCCCTTGCACCCCCACACCATGCCGAGGGGACATGCCAGGGCTCCTCCATGTCGGTGTTGAGGACAGAGTGCCACCCCTCAGGGGGCAAGGGCTGGTGTCCTGCAGGGCTTGCTGGGCTGCGGTCACAAAGGATGGGGCACGTCTGCCCCTCCCTCCTCCAGAAATCTCTCCTTTGCCCCATCTCTCTGCGCCTAACCCTGCAGATCTTGTGACATCTCCTCCTCCAGAGACCTCTGGCATGTTGCTGTGCAGTGCAGATGTGATTTTAGGAGCACTTAACATGATTAACTTACCAGACATGCTCCTTTTTTTTCCCCCAGCATGGAGACGGTTTTTGAGGAAAGAAGCTGCTTTTGAGGAAAGAAGCTGCTCCTTGGGGTCAGGCAGCTTAGAGGATGTTCCAAGATAACTCAGCAGCACAGAGCCACAACCCCTCATGCCCATCACCCACAGACATGGGTGTGTGTCCTCTCCCAGCACCTATGGGTGCAATCTTTCCCCTAAAGGACGCGGGGCACCCCTGAGAGTCATCCCAACTGTCCCGAGAAAGCTGGTCCAGTGTGACACAGGAATTTACTCCTGAAAAGCAGGTTGGATCCCCCTCCTTTTGGGGCAGCAACACACTGGGCTCCCACCCCACGCTGCTCAAAAGGTAAATGTCACTTACTGCTCTAATGGCTCCAATTTTAGCAGCAAGTGAGCGATGCAGAGTAAGTATCAGTCTTATTAAAGAAATAATAATGGGAAACTGGAGCACACGCTAGAGGGGAAGGAACACTCCCCCAGTACACAGGATGCAGCCCTGCTGCTATTTGACAGCAGCAGAATCCCTGCCTTCAGCTGATATTCAAGATATTTGAGTAGGAAAGCAACTGGTGCAATAGGCTCAGCTTGACTCTGTTGTGATGTAATCGATTGAAGGCTTAGAAATTGTCACAAAGCCAGCATGGGAAATGTGACCTGGAAGAGGTCCTATCTCCCTGTATAAAGGAGATTAGGAAAAATTGCTTAATAAAAATGGAAAAAGTACAGCAGGTTTGGGGGAAACCATCTTAAATCCCTGGAAGTATTCAAGGTCAGGTTGGATGGGGCTTGGAGCAACCTGGGCTAGTGGAAGGTGTCCTTGACCATGGTAGGGGGCTTGGAATGAGATGGTCTGTAAGATCCCTTCCAACCCCAACCATTGGTGATTCTCTAAGTCTATGAAAGTCCAGCAGACAACACAAGCAGGACCAGCACAGGAAGAGCCAGTGCTGAGAACAACCCACTGCAGGAAGCACAGCAATTGTGATGCTGGACAGAGTACTGAGGTGGGTTAAAAGACATAACTGTAATTTGGGCCAGGAAAAGGGAAAAGGTGGCACCAGTGTGGCACAGCCTGCCCAGGGAGGTGACAGGAGGAACTTGGGCATATGCTCACCCCACTATGTCTCAAGCAATGACAGTCACCATCAGAACAAGGCTGCCAACGTGCTCTGAGTCCCTGCCAAGTGAAAACCTCAACTTACTGCACTCAGTCCCCTTCCCCTGCTGGATATTTGTCCTGGGCTGCCAATTCTTCAACCATTGCTTTTCCTCCTAGGAAACACATCCCCATGGTGCACCCTCATGAGATGGTAATGGGGATTTCATTAGATTAAATAACTCCAATGAACTCCAGAGACCAACTGCACTTTAAACACAAAGCTCAGAGTTAGAGTTACTATTATTCAGCATTGATTCGATTACAGGGTAAATCAAATTTCTCCCTAACCATATGATGGCCATGATTTGCCTAGTGGGAGATATTAAGGATGGCATTCCTGGCAATCCCTGCTGAGGTAAGGGACCATGCCTGAGTCAGCAATGTCAGGGTGACCCATGGGCTTGAGTCTGAAAGTCCTTCTGTGGAGAGCGTGAGCAGGGCTCAGGGGATGTCCCCACTGTCCCTGCCCTTACTTTGCTCCAGAGTTGGGGGGTGCAGGTAGATTTGTATCTGGCCATGTTGGCTTATCATCCCCTCGAGCAGGAATATCAGCAGGAAATAACTGGGCCTCTCTGACCCATGGCCCTGTGTTGGCTGAGGCTGTTAGTCACTCCCCAAAGCCCCCTTCTGACCCTTTTCCCCCTGGCTCCCAGCAAAGCATGATGTGCCTGGAACCTCGGGCACTGCCACCACTGGTGCCTGCCAGGGGAGGAGAACAGGAGAGCACCTGGGTCTCTCCCTGTCTCCAGGATCCTGTTGGAATCTATTTTACAGCTTTGGGCTGGGAAAAGTTGGTCAGGGCAGGGGTGAGATCATCTCAGAGTTCCACTCTTACAGACAGAGGTGTGGCAAGTGCCCTCTCCCTGAGGACAGCACGGGGTTGGGATGGCTGTCAGTGCACAGTGCACTTTCCTTCCCAGTGTGTGCCATTCACTTCATGCCTGGCTAGGGAGATCAGCCAGGACAGAGCTTCCTCTGGACATCCTGGCTGATGCATCTTTGGAAGCCGAGGGGTCAAACAGCTCCTAAATGCATTCCCCACACTGGGCAGAGCTGCTGGCAGATCCAGGGATGCTGGGCGATCTCAGCAACTGCAGGCAGCCAAGAGCACATCCCACTCAGACAGACAGACAGACAGACAGACTCCTATGAGAGCTGGATCAGCTACCTGTGCAAAACTCACTGCTCTGATACATCTGGCATTGTCCTGGGGATGGGAAAGGAAAACAGGAAGCTCAGGAGGTGACCACGAAGATGACCATGAGTAGAGGCCCTACTCTGGGCTGACCACAGATTATTCAGAGAAGCTCCCAGGCATAGAGGGGAGGAGGAGGATTCATGTCCCATCCATGATGGAACACCCAGTGGGCTCCACTCTGGGTCCAGATTCCTCCACCCCACTCACCCCCACATGTCCCCAGGGGGATAGTAAAGAAAGCCCTGGAAGCACCCAGGGTTGAGGACAGCTCTGCAGGTCACCCCACCTTGGGCTCCTTCATCTAGGTGTGGGTTCACACCAGCTGCTCTATTTGACCAACAAACCCAAAAGCTGTTTTCAGGGCTTAAAATCCAGAGTCACTCGCAATTTAAAAACAGATTTACTCCAGAGGAAACACACCCACATTCCTTCTTTGCCTCTGCAGTCACCACCCCTGATGTCTTTCCTATCTGCCTTCTCAGGGTTATGTGACTGAGCCCAGGCAGCCTCTAAGTGAGAGCAGAGCTGGGACATTGCTGAGAAAGCAGCAGCAGGACATGCTGGGGAGATTATTATATTGTCCAAAAATAAATAATATTTTAAAATTTCATTGCTGTGATAGCATATTTCTCATATACCAAAATATCTAGAGGTTTTACATTTGGCTTGGGTACAGATAAATCAAGCCCTGATTGATTCAGATGTGCTTCTTCTGCTGCAAGAAACTGTGGGCGATGCTGGTGCCTGTCTCCAGAGGCTCTGGTGAGATGCTGCAGCCACACAGTCCAGCAGAGGCATGAGGCAGTGAGGAAGCACCAACTTCTTCCTCCCACCTCTGTTTTGGGGCAGGCTGGAAGGGAGGGCAACAAATGCTGGATTTTATTCTCTTAAAACCCACCAAATAGCCTGACTGCAGATCTGGGAGCACCAAGAACAGGGACACATCCAGGCATCAGCTGCAACCCAGTGGTTTGCTGTCACTTGGCCAAACAACTCAAGTGCAATTAGGAAGCCTGGAGCAGATGAAGCTGCAAACTCCAAGGTGCAGCCCCCTCAAAAAGCGCAGCTCACAGCTCAGCTCTGACCCAATCGCACTGTGCTGTGGGGACAGCGAGTCCCCAGGATGTCACAGGGGCCACAACCCCCTGCACAGGCAGGGCAGAGCTCAACCTCTCCCACACCAAACAAAGCAGCTCCAGCAGCAGGGCAGGCTGTGCCGCCCAAGGCTGACCCCAGCCCAGGGCACTGGCAATGGTCAAACTCAATTAAGGGCTGTGCGCTGCATCTGGGTCAGGCTGTGGAGTCCTTCCCCCACCTCAGCCTCTCTGGAGGCTCCCAGGCTAACTGCCTGCATGTCCTGCTAAATCCGTTCAGAGGCTCTTCCAGAGGATGTGCTGGTGCTGGGAGGGAGGGTGGTAGGAGCAGGAGCAGGCAGAGCAGCATCCCAGCTTGCTACAAAGGCAGCTCTGGGGCTGAGCCCTGGGTGCCTGCGCTGGGCTGCTCAGGGATCACACCCTGGGCGTGCAGAAATTACGTGAACCCGATGGGAATCCCATGTCCAAGTCTCTGGGCACCTTCTGCATCTGCCTGTGGTCAGAGCAAACACAACCCAGGGAGAGCAATTCTGGAGGGACAGATCATGGTGCTTACGGTCACAGGAAACCCAGTCCCAGCCCACCCAGCTGCACCTTGAGCAAAGAGCTCAGTGTTTTTTGAATTAATCCACATAAACCCGTTTCACAGATAGGGAAACTGAGACATGGGACAGAACAGGCCCTTGCTCACCACCAGCCAGCTGAGTGTGTCCCAAAGCCTCCTCAGCTGCCCTGGACATGAGACAGAACATGTTGTCCACGCCATGACAATGCCCATGCTTGTCCCCTGGACCTCTCTCTCCTCAGGTGCCCAACAAAATCCCATCTCTGGTCCTAAGGAGGGTCCAACTGAGCAGCTGGACAAGAAACATTTGGTGTTCTGTGGAACACACATTAATGGACTGTCAGCCACTCACACCCACCCATGGACTGTTTGGGGGTTTTTTTGTGCTTGCTCAGAAACCTCTGGCAGCCCTTAAACCCAGGCAGGTTTGCACAGGGCAGAGGAGTCAGGCTAACGACCTCCAGGCAGCACAAGAGCTGACAGGGAGCAGGGTCTGATGGTCATTCATACCCAAATTATCCAGACCATGGTGCAAAGTGCAAATGCTCCCTTCTTTGCTGCCAACCACCAGCCATGTGATGCCAGCTGGAAAAGTCATCCCTGTACACCAACGGTATTTTTAACCAAAAAACACCAACCATAATTCCTCCCAGTAAGTTCTGGGAAGATGAGCCCCCCTGGGCCACATGGCTGGTGGTTGGGAGCATGGCACTAACCCAGGGATCAGCAGCCAGACACAGGGGATGGGATGAGCCGTGGCATGGCTTTGTCAACATTTTCTACCAGCAAGGTTTTGGGAAGTGAGAAACACCATAGATGAGGATCTCCCTCACTTGTGGCTCTGGCACATCACCCAGGCTTCTCCTGGCATCACCAGCTTTACTTATGCAAATCACAGCATCTTAAAGGCACAATATTATTTGCACCCATTAACTGCTTCCCCCATCCAGGCCTGGGGACCCTGCCATGGGCACAGCACCCCCAGGAGCAGGGGAAAGCTGTGCCTTGCTGCCCCTGGAGAGCCAGGGACCTCCCAACAGATTCTTGTTGAGGTTTAAAACAAAATCTGGGAAGGCACAACTTGGAGTCCAGCAATGTTGGAAACCAAATGGATTTAAGGAGCAAGTTTCCAACTGAGGTAACAACTCTGGAACCAAAGTCCAGATGCAAAATGGGAAAAGCAGCATGTCCAGCTGGCACTACAGGGGCTTGAAGCACATCAGCACCGTGGGGTCACTGATCTGCAGGGTGTTTTGGGTGTCTCAGCTGAGCCAGGCACCTCCTGGGCACAACATCTCTCCTGGGCACCCCATCTCCAGCCTTTCACTTGCTAACTCTGTACTGGAGAAGTCAGGACACAGAGCATCCCCCAGGTGGGATATCCAGATGTCTCCTCACTTGTTCTACTGAGCCAATACTTGAGATTTGTCCCTATAATTAGGCTTCCCAAACAGTCCAGTTCAGACAGTGCCAAAGTGTGTAAATAATGTCAAAAGATGGTCAAAGTTACAATACAAGACCATGAAGGCAGAAGTGAAATGGTAATGAAAAAATGCAACACAGAGCTGAAAGCTGCAGATGTGAGCACACAGACCCACACATGAGAAAACACAGAAGGCAAAACTATTGATGTGATAATTTTCCATAAAAGGCTTCCCCAGAGAGCATGGTTTATGGGAGGGAGCCCTCTTCCATTGGGCAACGGCAGAACAAATCAGCCTGGCTTTTTGGAATTTTTAGCTAAAAAAGACCCCACTAGAGAAATAAATAAATAAATAAATAGCCAGCTTCCCATCATGATGTTGCACTTCAACCTGAACATCTTTCCCCAGGGGATGATGTGGGAAAGGTGGTTTGGAAAAAAACGATTCAGCTGTTAATACCCCAGCTTGCAGCCACCAGCTGTGCTCAGGAACTGGAGTCAAGGGGTAGAACTGGGAGCCAGGCAGGATCCTGCTGAAGCTGCTGTGCTGGCATCCATGAACTGCAGGGGCTGTTGCAAGAAAGGAATCCAGATGCCTGGAATTGCCCCAGTGGGACTTTCTTACGAGACACTTGGGCACAGCTGCTCTGCCATGGGGAAAACAACCACACGAGGCTTCCAAAGCCCCCCTGGGGCAGCAATAAGAATTTTCTCCTCTATCTCCCATCAGAGACATACCCAGCAGCCTGGGGGAGTTTGAGCAGGGATCTTCATATCCCCAGACTCTGCAACAGATGGTGCTGCAACAGAAAGAGCACATAACGAATCTCCTCACTTCCAGGAAGCAAGAAGGATGGTCTTGCCATGCATGAAGGGAACCAGCAATTTCTTTTGCTGAAAGATTACCTCCTGCAGAAACACATTATTCAATAAAAGAAATGCCAGGAATAATTCACTTCCTTGAGCAACTCTATTTATACTCTCACTGCAGGCACCATCCTGCTCACGTACCTCCTGGCAGCTGCGTAGGGCTCAGGTGGGAGCGGTTTGGAGCTGAACACATTTAACTCCAAACCATGAAAAAGTGAATTTCCCGGGAGGTGGGTTATGCAGGAGAAAGGCAGAAACACCAGCCACTGTCACAGCCCCTGGATGACACCAGACCTTGCATGAAAAACTCCATGGCCCCACTTGGGGCTTCGTAACGTAGAGAAACCACAGTATCCAACTCCAGCAACACAAATTGAACTGCAACCTAATTCACTTCTCTCCCATAATACCTGCACATAATGAGAATTTGCAAAGATTTATGGCCACAACACCCACCCCTGCTGCCTCTCGCCAGCCTCTGCTGTTTCCCTGTGAAAGTAGTTTGCATTACCTCAGAATTCTCCAGGGAAAAAACCTAACTAGCAGCTCAGGAGTTTCAATGCCTACATCACAGAGGGGGCTCATGGGGGTTATTCTCAGGTTTTCTGGTCACTGGTTGTTTGCTCTGAACTCTGGAAATGCACCAGCTCCCTTCCCCCTCCCCAGACCTAACTACTCCTATTATAAACTTCAAAAGGTTGAGGTGAAATCCAAGCTGGGCTGTGGTAAAGACATACTGGTGGTGATGGTGTGGCCAGAGAATGGCCCTGGACCCCAGACTCAAAGTAATGACTCCCAGGAGTGCCCCCCGAAGGCAGCAGAGCTATGGCAGCAGGACAAGCTACGTGCACAGATGGAGATTCACAAAATCCCACTGTAGTGGCTAAAGCAGGTGAATCTGCTGCTTCTCTAAAGTTTATCCCAATTTTTGCCATAAATGGGCTCTCACCCCAGCCAGCTGGAGCTTTGTGCTGCTTTCCACAAGAGCCAGCTCTGAGAATTTTACTGACAACATCTTGGACAGCCAAGGCCATATTTTCACAATTGCTCAGCACCAGCAGACAAGGCCAGGCAAGCTCTATTTCCAAGCATCTCAAGCCAAGGCAGAGCCATAAGGTGGATGAGAAAGGTGCTGCTCTCTCCAGGACTGGGGTGTGAAGCAGTACTGAAGAGGAGGACTGGTCCATAGACTTCTGAACCTCCTCAGTTTATCCCTGTGCAGACCACCTGGAAAGAAGAGTCCAATAAAATGCTAAGTATTTATTTTGATGCTTTCTGATAGGAATGTGGTTGACTTCTCCTAATACGTCAACTCACTCCATCATTAGGAACAGACACAAACCCTGGATATGAACATCTCCATTAACAGAAAACAGAAGGGATATATAGAGATACAAAATGCTTGAAATAAACATCAAAAAATACCAACCCGTTGGAGTCTGTTTAAGGAGTAAGAGGGGAAAGAGCCCAGCCCCTGCTGTCTGCAGGGAGATCTTGTAAGGAGTGTGTGTTGGTACAGTGCCATCCCTGGATAGTCCATCCAGGCACAAGAGGACAGCCAGTCACAGCAGTGTCACGGTTACAGGACCTCTGCCAGCAGCTCTGGTGGGGTTCACCTTCTTTGGGAGTTATTTAATCCACAGCATAGCCCATCAGACTCCATAGAACTCCTCATGTCTGCGCTGGAGAGAGGTGTCACATCATAGCCCTGCTGGCTCCATCCCTGCAGCACAGGGGGGTGATTTCCCTTCCACTTCACACATGGACAAACTGAGGCACACCACGACATCTCCCCAGCAGCCAGGTGCCAACTTCCAAACTATTTCAGATCTCTAGTGATATTTCTTTGGAATATCCAAGTCCAGGTGACACACAAAGGCAGCAGCAAAGCACATGAGCACCAGAACCAGTTACTGTCACAGACAGACTCAATGACTCCAGCCCTAATTTCCCCAGCATTTCCAGCTCCTTTTCCCTCTTGCTTTTCCCCAGCAAAGAAAGGTCCCTTCAGCCACCCACAGACCCACCTCATCCTCCATCTTCAGTGACTTCTTGCTCAGGAAACCCATGCTGCCCGACCAACTCAAGAATTCTCCACCATCTGTGGTGTGCCAGGCTCAGCCCATCCCCACCTGGTGTTTACACTGAATTACCTGCACTTTGGGGCCAAGACTACCTTTTGTTCCCTTTTTTATCCAGCACCTGGCCCTGTGATATCAGCATAGCAGTTGTTTGATTACACAGCTAATAAATAAACAAGGACCTTGATCCTCTTCAGTGTGTGTCTGTCCAAGGCTGCAATTTCCAGAGAAACTGCTGCAAGCTGTGCTTGACACTATTAGTTATTCAAATGTGTTTGGGAGATGAGATGTGCACAGGACAAGGAGAAGGTACAGCTAAACAAGACCTTCCTACATGCAGGCAGGCACACATGCAGCAGGGAGTGGAAAGCTCAAACTGGTTTAAACTCAATGTCCAATTACACAAACCATGTTCTGTGTTGGGCACACCCTGAACACACTCAAAGCCTGGTGTTTCATGCAGAAGCAGAAAGAACAGCTGAAGAAAAGTGGGGAGATGATCACTTAAAGTCAACTATTGCTACAGCATCTCTCTCATGCAGGGGGGTTTGCAACAAGGTCTTTCCTCCTGAAGGCCACCTGGTCCTGCTTCACCTTCTACAAATCATATTCACTGCCCTGATGTCCCCCTGATGTCATCCACACACTCCTGTCCCCCCCCAACACTCCTATCCTCCCTCCCACACTCACAGAATACACTGCTGAATTACACTGACCCCAAAATCCCAACCTCCAGGTTGCTATGGGAGCAGCCTGACTCCTCCATCCCAAGGCTCTGATTCCACCCTGATTTGAGGCACAGAGGATGGGACAGAGCATGAGGTGGGATGCAGCTGCTCACAGCTACTGTAAGCGTGTCCCCTCCCAACAATCCTCCTTTTCCTCCATCCCAGCCGGACCTCTTCAGCAACTGAGATGTTCTCTGTTCCCTTTGACACAGAAATATCAGTGGTTGCCTAGATTACAACAAAGCAAGAAAAAAAAACCTTGGATAAAAATCCCAAGAAGACATTAATTAGGAGTCAGAACACCCCAGCTCTGGAAGCACCGAGGAACGATACTTAAACTCCCAATCTGACGGAGTAACTTTGAATCATCTTTCATCTTCCCCTGGATCAGATGTAAACTAATGACATTAGCTTGGCTTCGCTCTAGTGAAAGTGGCATTGGTGCGACAGAGGCAGGGAGATTAAAACATATGAAATAAATGTTCCTGGCGTGACTGACAGTATAATGGCATTCCAACAGGCAGCTCAATCAGCACAAGACTAACAAAAGATCAGAGGGAAAGAGCCAGATTCGCAGTATCATCTGCAAACACAGCTATTTTCTTTTAATCCAGGCTTTTTTTTTACATGACTGGCTCAGCCCCTGTTCTTGGGAGTCTTCCCCAGGCTGTACAGCCGTATTTGGGTGGGGGATGGCAGCTGAACTCTATTAAAGCCCATGCTCACCTGCTATTGAACTCTGTTAGCTCAATAGCCTTGTTCAGGGCTGGAGCAGCAATCTCAGCACTGAAGTCAATGCGAGCATTGTGGGCTGTCCCCTCCCTCCTTTTGTCCCCATTGGATAAGGGGACTCAAACCCAAAACAGAAAAAGCTCCTTTCAGCACACAACTCCCCTTGATATTCAACCCACACATGGGCACACATGGAGGTGTCACACTCACTAAATTAAATCCCACAGATGGTTTTTACAAAGTCAGCTTCTCAGAGGGACAGCTGTCCCTTACCCAGGCAGAGCTCGGGCTGTAAAAGCTTCACCATTATTCCCTTTGATTTACTGGATGATGTTTCCAGGCACTGTGTGGCACCACAGTAAGTGACCTGCATGTCACAAAGTCCATGCCCCACGAGATGCTGCCTCTACAGGTACATCTGACTGGCTGCTCGGGGAGCATCATTCCACTGCTGCAGCCACAGCTCAGTTCACACACTCTGACAGCAGCTGCTAGCAGAGCAGCTCTTCTGTTTTGAGGAGGAACTGGGGTTCTCCTCATGCCCAAAACCCCACAGCCACCCTGCCTGGAGCAGCACCCTTGTGACAGCCCAGCTCCATGCTCCAGTGACAACAGCATCAGCTACAAAAGCTGGATTTCTGCAACAGCCACCAGCTTTTTGTTGCCTGGAACAGGGCACCGGCTGCCTGTGCCGGCTTCCTGAGGGCGCTGAAAGCAAACCCAACTGTTTATACCTTGTAATGACACTGTTTTGTCTGACTGCTGAGAAACAGCAGCTCACATGAAACCTAAGCCTCTGATGCCAAAGATAAGGAACCAGGACCTCTGGCAAACATCTGGCCATTTCCCCAGCATTGAACCCTCATCAAGGATTACAACAAACCATGGAAAGAGACAGGTAGTTTTTTTTATGAATATAACAGGCTGGTAACTGGTGACCAGCATGCTGGCACCCCTGCTCTGCCATTGCACTGGGACTCTCTGTGTGTTAGCAAAGATTACTCATACAAGCAAAGCCAGCAAGATTAGGTCTCAAAGGAATAATCCCATACAAAGAATTCACTGTACCTCAGCCTCTACAGGGCTAAAAAAAAAAAAAATAAAAAAAAAAAAGAAAGAAGGAAAAGAAACTCAGTACATCAAATACCAGAACAAACAAACTACAGCAATTAATGGGAGAGCTCATGTGCAAACTGCTAAACCATGATGATTACTCAAACAGCACACAGGACAGCACGTCCAATGAATGAGAGCTGCAAGATCAAGACCAAACCTCTGGAAAACTAAATACCCTACACCGAGGACTGGACTATGCCCTAAATGCCTGTGGCTCTTCCTCTGTCAAGGTCTGCACTCCTCGCTCAGGGACTGCTTCCAGGAGCAGGTCTATCCCACTGCCATCTGCTCCTCAAAGCTTCGAGAGCATCTTTGAAAAACGATCTTTTCTGCATATCCACCATAAATTTCAGCAGTTGCCACCCCACAGCCATGTGTTTATTTTTCAAAGTCAAGACTTGATTAGAGTTCTTGAGGTTTTTAAGATTCATTTTTAACATTTCCTTTCTGCTACAGGGTCAGCATGTGGAAATTGGATAAGCACAGACTAAAAATATAATTTTGTAGACAGCTTCAGCCCACACAAAAGGAAATCTTTCTTCTCAGAGAACCCACACTTTGCAGCCTACAGAAACCCAGCGTGTTTCTGACATTGGCGGATACACAAGGAATCATCCCTTCCACGTGTTAAGACTTTTATATAAACACTCAGACTGTCAGTACTATCCTACTCCACATTTCAATACTGTCACCACAAACTGAGCCAAAATCCTCTTCTCTCTGCTAATAACCGGGCTTAAAGCAAAAGTAAAACAAGCTACAGCGGTACCCAAAATCCTCTCCTGTTTGTATGTTCGTTCAAAAAAGCCACAAACACAAGACACATTTTGCAAGACACCAGTTTCACTCTCACCCTAACCAAACCCTCCCATAGGAATCTGCCGGAAGATGCTCCTCTACTAACTTTAAAACATACAACAAAAAAAATCTAAACAACTTCAGTGAGAACCCTCTTGGCTTTAACATCCATTGCTTTGTTTAACAAAACACTAATTCATTGAAGGAATCCATCTACCTTTTGCTAATATTTCGTTGGCAAGGTGAGCATGTGGGTATGCTCCGGGAACTGACATTTTTGGTTAGTCATTACCGGGATATTGAAATATGTTCGTGGGAAATAAGGGGGTTGACAGGACTACAACCTCTTTCCTGACTACGGGAAAGACGCTTCTAACGGCTGTACCGCTGGGCTGGCAGTGCAGGAGGTGATGATCCGATGGGGAGGCAGCCGGGGCTGCGGCGTGGCTCGGCTGAGTTAGGGGTCAGCCACAGGTTTTACAAAGAGCCCCCCACACCAAAAAAAGCCGGGGAGTATATATTGGGGACCTGTGCTTCTCGTGGCCGGGTTTAGCCCTGCCTCAGCATCCCCGCGCAGTCCTCAGGGCAGCTTTTCCTTTTGTCTGTGTCACCCATCCCCGCAGGCAACAGCCGGGCTGCAGGGGGGCATCGCCGGAGGGATGGCTGGGAGTGCGCTGGGCAGGGGACTGGGCGTACGGGGAGAGGAGGGCTGGGGAACTCAAGAATGGGAGAGCCGGGAGGGGGATGTGGGGAGAGGAGGGCTGGGGGATTTGGAAGCAGGGACGGAAGAACGGGAGGAGCGAGGGGCTGGGGGAAAGAGTGCTCGAGGAATGGAGGAACGAAGACA
>VZTX01030678.1:954-56547 GCA_013400915.1 Pardalotus punctatus | reverse complement strand
GCCGGGGGATGTGCCGGGGGATGCGGGGATGCTCTGGGGGATGCGGGGCCCCTCCGGGAGGCTGTCCCAGGGGCTACGTGGGTGGCCGGCAAGTTGTGCCGGAGGTAGACGGAGGCAGGAATGCCCCGGAGGCTGTGCCGGAGGGTGCAGGGATGCCCTGAGGCTACCCCGGAGGGCAGAGAGGAGGTCTGGGTTAGCTTTTCTCTCGGTGCTGACTGCTCTCCTGCCCCACTGAGAGATCGCTCTGCCCGCGGACAGCCTCTTTTGGCAGCCGAACTCCGCAGGACTTTTCTGTCCAGCACGTGCTGTGTGATGAGACACTGGTGTTTGGCTGACCGCGCTGTCCACCCGTCTGTCCGTTACTTAGATTTTTTGAACTAACCCTCCCCCCCGCATCCCTCCAGACCCGAGAACAAATTCCTGATATGCCCAATAATCCACCCTTACAGACACAAATACCTTTACATGGAAGAGCAGCTCCCCTCAAACTCAGTGAAACCACTGACCGGGGTGTAAAACACACTTGCAGTGTCACAGCCAACGGCTGCACTGAGCCCTGTACTGAACACAGCACAGAAACACTGGAAATCAGATTTTTCCCCTCTAATTTGCCCAAGTTGCCCCTAGGCTGGCTGCAGAATCTGCCCCACAGCTGGTAAGAAATATCTACAAACACAACACGATACTGCTCTTGGAATTTGCTCTTCTCCTTTGAGAGCACATAAAATGTGGAAATAGCTCTCAGCTTCATGCTTCAGCTGCCTGATTGTAAGGGCTTCGTTATTTCATTGCCTGTGGGAATGCCCTTTTAATTTGAAATGTTTGTCATAGATTAGAGAAATTTTAAACAAACTTGCACATGAAACACTTGACTTAGATTTTTTTTTTTTTCCTTCGGTTTTGTGTGGACCTAGCTGAGGAATTAAACTTCAACTACTTGGAAATAAAGCTGGTGTAGCCACAAATTATGCAATGAAAAGAGGGGAGAAAAATTGTGTTGACTTAGCCATCTGCAGAGCTGGCTGGCTCATAAAAATGTGTTTCCAAATAGTAAACAGACCAAAATTAATAACAAATGTTATTTGCAATGAATTATTCTACTAGATCTCAGTGTGTTTGGTGACTTCCAAGATACTATAGCATTTCAGGTATTTCAGTGCTCCAACATGTAAGTAGATGCCCAATGTGATTTACAAAACACTGTAAGCAGGTTGGGCTCTCAACACCTCTAGGCAACTACTTAGATCATTAGGAACCTCTATGCCTTTATAAGTGTGTGCTCTGATCCAGCTCATTGAAGTCGATGAAAAGACTTTGCTGACATCAATGGCTTTGGACTGGGCCCTGCAGAAGGGCAAAAGTGGTTTGACTTCTCTGTGCTGGTCATTATGATACTTTTTTCCTAGACACTTAGAACAATGCTACACTTTCTATTTGAAAAAAATGGTTATTTAAAATGGAGAAAAACAGAAAAGAGAAGTGAAATCAGTGTGAAAGAGAAGAGTGTGTATCTGCTGGGATTGTATTGCAGGACTTATGTTTGCAGCATTTTCCCTGGAAATATCTGTGTGAATCTCAACTTTCCTTTAAAGAGTCACTAGCTGACTAGGGAAAATATGACCAGAGCCTATATAAAAAGTTTCAGTGTCTAGAAAGCAATAAGCTAAATATATTTATATTTAAAAGAGCCCTACAATATTTAAGGTAAACTTGTGATTTTTTTACAGACCCTGACTCATGGTTTCTGCCTGCTGGAGCTGAAGGCACCAGTGGTTCTGCAGCCAGGAACAACTCTCCACTAAGGAAGGGGTCTTAATGCTTTAGAAAGGGCAATACAGGGAAATCGTATATAGTTTCACCCCTCTATACTTGTATTACTGTGGACTCTGTTGGTACAGCTGCGAATTTGAGATTCGTTATTAGCAGCAGACTGGTTTGGGCCTTATTTTTGGATGAGTTTTTCTTGCTACAGAGACCATTTGATGAACGCTCTACTATAAAGCCAGAAAAATTATGTGGCTGACATCATGACATCAAGTGCTGGGAACTTACATGTCTTATCTATTTTAGCCCTGCTGCAAAAATAACCCTTCTCAGGGATAACTTAAGGGGGGTTTAATGACTTAGAGCTTGGAGCAAAATATGCTTTTCATTTTACTCAGTCTCTTACACAACTGACTTAACATTTTCAGTGCAACCTCTTTCTTTTCCCCTTAAATTTCTGTCTGCCCATCTCAGAGCCCTTCATTGTGCCCATCACAGACCCAGTGTGCAGGGCTGCTTGGATCCCTGGGGTCTAGGGGCAACTCTGCACACCATGGTGGGCACCTGAGTGTTTGATCACTGTCCCAAGTGTGCTGGCAGGGCGGAGGTGAGTGTGGCCACCCCAGCATGCAGGGCTGTGCACCATGCCCGTCACTCACAGTTCCCTAGCACCAATCCTGCTGCTGGCATGGGCTCAGCCCTGGGATGGTCCTGGCAGGCTCTCCTCTGTGTTCCTGTTTGCACTCACTCCTTACCTTGCTCGGTTGTTCCTTTCTTCTTTCATCTATTTACAGTTTTATTGCTTTCTGTACTCCTGCCTCCCCCCAGGAATGTTCTGCTACTCAAGTAATTTCGGATGCTACTGGTGAGGGTGAACGGGGCTCTTCTCCCAGCATGGCTGGTGTCAAAATCCTCTTTCAGCACCAGCAGCAAGATTTCCTGCTCCAAATGGGCTGATTTGGGATGTGCTTCATGGGGGCACTGAAGAAACAGACCTGCTTGCCAGAAAAGACCTTTGGCATGTGAGTCTGCAGAGGCTTAAACTGAGCAACCAAAATCTTCTGCTCCCTTGGTAAACTAGACCTGAAGACTTTGCTTCCACCATCTGAGATTTCCAGGTGTTTTCATACACTTGGGAAAGGGGAAGCTTCCACCTTGCATGCTTTGTGCACGCACAGCCCGTGCCAGCCCCACTGGGATGGCTGTATTTTTTCCCCTTTCCCAGTGACCCGTAATGTAGATGGGATCAGGGGTTAAACTGGGAGTATGGTGGAAAAAGGACTGGGAGCCCAAGGCTAGTGCAGCTTAAGAAGTGATTATAAGGTCTGAAGGCAAAGGGAACCCCTGCTTGTCAGGAAGCTGCTGCTAAAGAAAACATCCCATTGTGCTGGGGAGATGGAGTATGGGACAGAGGCAAGTGAAACAGATTGATAACCAAGGGGTGATGTGACCCCACACAGGCTCCTGCAACAAAAGCCCCTTCATCTAAAATGAATAGGAACAATGGCTAATGGGGACAGGCCAGCAGTGGCCAAGGATCTGAGAGCCAGAGGGGAGAGAGGAGGCAATGACGGGTCCTGTTCTACCCAAATCCTCTATTGATCTCAATAATCTCCTGGGCTTCCCACCCCTTGAAATCAGACAGAAAGTTCAAGGACTTTTTGCCTTTAGATTGTAGGAAAATGCATTGTCCTTGAGAGCCATTGAGGTGTGCTGGAACAGGCTGCTGGAAGTGCCCTGAGCAGGCTGAGATGGCAGGGATGAGCTGCTGTCCTGCACAGCCCGGCGATGTCCCCAGCCCTGGGCTGGCCGTGGTGGCAGGAGCACCCTGCCTGCTGGCCTCATCCCAGTGCTGGCTCCCACGGGGATTCCAAATCCACTGAGCTTTTTGGGACAGAGTATGTGTGGATACACACACTGGCAGAGTCAAAGGCTGTTAAATCATTAAAAAGTGAATTGTGCTCTTTTTATCAGGGGGCCAGCAGGGCCTCCTTAGGCACAGCACGTGCTGAGGATGTTCAGGGCAGCGGCAGAGCCATGTGGTCACTGGGAATAGGAGTTGCATCCCCAAGGAACATCACCACAGGGCCCAAGCAGATGGGACAGATGATGGAGAGGTGTTGGAGATCTGATCAGCATCTCCAGTTCTGGTAATTTTGTTGAAAAGGTATCTTGAAATATTGGGCCAGAGACACTAAAAACGTAGGGATGGGATTTTGCTTTTAATACTTTTTTAATTGTTTAAATGCTTCTTTTGTTTATTTGTTTGGGTTTTTTTGTTTTGTTTTGGTTTTTTTTTTAAAGAACAGAAGAATCCACAGGAAATACCATGTAGACCAGGGGGGGATAAAAATAAAGTCTTGAGAGAATACATTCACTCTGTACTCTCTTAACCTGATAATATGACTTGTTCTGTTGCATAATTTGCAATGGCTGGGCCCAAAAGCAAGCAGACTTGTGAGCTAAAAGTGGGTGAAATCTGAGTCCTGGTTTGACTGAGGCTGGAGGTCACATATCTGTAGCTGATGCCTAGCCATGGCACCCAGTGCCCCTTGGTTCTGACACCTCCTGCCCAGGTGAGATCAGGCCAGCTTGATTAGAGAGCTCCTACAAGACATGAGGACATCAGGGAGGCCTCAGATCAGGAGCATAAATTAATAAGAACCAGTAAGAGGAGGAGACTGGATTGGACTCAGAGCCCTGCTGGGAGCTCGATGCTGCCAGCCATGGTGCCTGGCTGCTGCAGACAGGGTCCTGACTGCTGGACCTGCCCTTCCCGAGGTGGCTGTCCCTCTCAGGGGGATGCCTCTGCCATACAGGAGGGCAGAGCCTGGTGTCACTTTGTTGATGGCTCAGCTTCCCATGCCAACAGCTGCAGCACTGTTTTCCAAAGACTGGAGTGGGCTGCAGACCCCTGGGGCCAGGAGGATCCTGTTTGTCCCCTCTTTACTGAAGCCACGGCTCCCAGCTGTGGAAGGACAGATGGGACAAGGCAGAGCCAGGCAGGGCAGCCTTGGTACGTGGCTGTGATACTCAGCTGGTGCCTGCTCATCCTGGCTCCTTCTGCAGCCCACCAAGTGACCAGGACCTCACCAGTGCAGCCAGCCCACCACTGGTGCCCAGCCAAAGACAGGTCCAGTGGAGGAGCAGCCCATGGACCTCAGCCAGGGTCACTTCACTGCAGCCAGTGACCTCAGGGGACTGGCAGCACATGTTAGATACCTCAGCCCAGCTGAAACACAAAAGGTAGTTGGGTCAACACATCCCACAGGCAAACAACTACCCATCCTGTCTGCATAAGGGAGGCTCTCTGCACCGTTAGTGTCCCCCTGTGCACCCCAAGAGTGGGTAAAGAACTCCTTCACTCCGGGCAGGCTGGCTCCATGGGGCCATGGTGGGGTTTGCTTGGCTGCAGGGGGCTGTGAGCCTGAAGAGCAGCTGCATGGAAGGTCTGAGAGCTACTGGGAATGGGAGCTGGGTGGTGATACACTGAGGGGTCTGTGTGCTGCACTGAGGGGCTGAGAACTGCACTGAGAGACCTGGGAGCGACATTGTGGGATCTGGGTGCAGAGCCCAGCTCTCATCTTGGCTTTTAGCAGATGGGAAAAGGCATGGTGTAATTCTGTGTTTGCTGGAATGACATCCACCCCTCTCTGAGCAGCAAGGGGCTGTGGGAAACAATGGATTGCCAGCTGGAGAGCCAGGACAGGCTGCAGGGATGGGGATGCTCCATGCTCAGCACAAAGCCACACATCGGGGAGCTGCACATCTGAAACCTGCTGCACCTGAGTGCTTATGTGTCAGCAGCTCCCATCCATGGGAAATCCACTCCCAGAATAACCTAGCATCAGGCACATCCTGAGATGGCCTGTGATGCCCAGGGGTGCTCTCTGGACACCCCAAGCAGTGGGTTTGTTGGGGGGCTGGCAGCCCAGGATGCTCACAACACCTCCCCAGTGTTCCCAACAGCCCTCAGCCCCTGCAGGCAAGTATTTACCAGAGCTCTCCAAGGGAAACCTATAAACTGCTCCCTGGTATGGATTCCTGAGGATCACTCCAGACAGCTATATTATCTGGAACATGAAGTAGTTACACTCCTGCTGCTCTTCCACAGCTTTTGAAACAGATACTTGTCTCTTTTATTACCTTTGTGTCTCGTTTTATTTGTGGGCTGCGTGCTTCCTTGTGCTGGGTTTGATAGAGTTGTGAATAGCTGTGGGTTGGAACAACAATAAATACCTTCCAGGCCTTTTGTGTTTTTTAATATTATTCTCCATTTGGGGGGGGGGGGGGGAGAAAACCAAAAAACCCCAAAAAAAAATAAGAAACACACACACACACAAAAAAAAAAAAAAAAGTCAGGCAATGAAAACAATACAGGGAAAATTAAACCCTCTATCTGCATTTACGGTTCTACATTAAACACACAGGGAGGGGTGGCTACTAACTGTTGATAAAATGTTTTTGTTCTGTTAAAAATGTGCTTTTGGGGAAAGTGGTGTATTTTGTGGAGTAGGGTTGGCTTTGATGAAGATATGTGCTTGGTAAGTTTTCCCAGTCCAGGATGGACATTCCAGCTGGAGAAAATGCCCCCAACAGCTGGACTGGGGAAAAGGTGTACCCTACATGGGGGTGAGAGCTGGTCATCTCCACCTTCACTTTGTTTTTCCATAAAATGCCTTGTCTCTGTGAGGGCTCAACCAAGCAGCTCTGAAGTTAAGGGCAATCTTTTAATGGATTTAATTTACTATCAGACAATGCTTGGAGAGCACTGAGGGCTGAATCAGTCTTCCAAAAGGCTGGAAAATCAGCCAGAGACCCACTGATAGGGCCTGGGTGTAAAACCCATGAGCTCCTCCTTTCACAGCAGGCTTTTGGGATTATTTGCCCTTTATACAGCAAGGGTACAGGTGGAGGTTGCATGTGGAGACACTGATTTGATCCGCATTCCTTGCTCTTTTCACGTGATCCCTTTGGAATATCCCACTCCCCATCAGGAAGGAAGAAACCACAGCTGGAAACAACTGGCCCAGCCACAGGACCTGAGCCCGGAGCCCCAGAGTGCTCCTGGGATGTTTGTAGCACCCAGAAAACGTCAAGCCCTGTGGTGTAACCACAGAGAGAGGGGCAGTGATACCCCCCAGCACACCAGACACACACAAAGAAAATCACTGGGTGCCCCCTCCTTGGAGACTTTCACTGCTGCTCCCACTGTTCCATCCCAGCTGAGCTGGTGACAGCTCTGCTTATGGGCTTTGCTGGGCTGAAGAGAGCACTTTAAAAGGAAGCAAAGCAGTAACACAGCATTAGTTCTTGCTGGGAGGGGGAACGAGAGATGCACATTCCTGCCTTGTATGGGAAATTTGGCCTTCTTGCATCAACACAAGAGTTTGGGCTGAATACTGTGTTCTTAGCCCCTCATCCTGAAACAGCCTGTGCTCCTGTGAGGCAATGCTAAAAGCCACTGCCAGCCCTGGGATGGCTGGGCTTCAGCACAGGGTGAAGTCACACCTGGAGAGCTCACTGAGGCTTCCAGATGGGGCTGAGGATGGCTGAGCAGCAGCAAGGGCCATGCTAAACGCACCTGAAAAACTCCAGGGAGGGGAAAACTGCCCTGTTGTGTGTTTGGCAGTGTGTCCTCACCCATCTGCTGGGCATTCACTCCTGCACAGCAATTGTGGGTAAGCCCATTGCCCCACGAGGATGGGGTCTGGATAGAACCAGAGCAAGGTGCAACTTATGACCCTGGGAGCCAATTCCAGTGTGTCCCAGATGTGGAGGCAGTCCCAGGACTGAGCATTTGTCAGCTTGGGAATACAGCATCCCAATGTCAACTTAAGCCTAATTTGCATGTACAACACGGCATTGAGTGTATAATTACTGAGCTGCACAAGCAGTCGTCAGCTCAGCTGTTTCCAAACATGGTCTTTAGTGCTTCATGGAACACAAGCAGACACTTTTCCCCAGTGCAGCTGCTGTGAGGTTTGGCTAAGGGAAGCAGTGGGGTTGGAGGGAGGCTGGACAGGTCTGCCCAGCCAGCCTTAGTCAGACATAGCCAGGGAGACGTGGTCACCTCCTCTACTCGGGGAGCAGGGCTAAGAGGAGGGCAGATTAGTTCAGACCTGTTGTTATCCAGTGGTGTCTTCAGGGCCTTGGCATCTGCCATGCACTAACCAGATGTGCCCTCTTTGCCCCACCCTCAGTCATCAGGCTTCCCCTTCCCACTCTCTCTATTCCCTTTGTGGCCTCCACATTTACCCAGGAGCCCTTCTCTCCCTCTTGGGAGCTGTCAGAGGCACCTTCAGAAGAATGGTGGGAAGACTCAGGCACTACTGAGGGTGGGAAAAATCTCAGCTTTGAGGATCCCCCCCTTCACTGTACGAGCATGTGTCCCAGTTCAGAGCTATCCACATAGATACAGAAGGGAAAAGTGAAGCTCTGGATCCCACGTGTGTGCATGCAGAGGGATGCTCCTGTCTGTGGGTAAGTATTTGTGTTCCAATGCACTCAGGAGCACAGACAGAGGTGTGGGGGTGTGTTTGGTTGTGGGGGTACCTATTTGCACTGTGTGAACACTGAACATCTGTATGTCATGCATGTTCTTACTGAGGGCTCTGTGTCTTCAAGGGTTTCTCTGCATGGATGCTCCCAGAAAAAGGGCCTCATGCCCATTTAAGACACACCTGTATTTGAATGGGTACCCCACGCTGATAGCCAGCCATAACTACAGCTCCAGAGCCGTGATGAAGAATGTCTCAGAGAAGAGAGAGCGTCATCATGCATTGTGTCACTCTGGGATTTTTTCTCCTACCAGCCTGGTTTCCCCATCCCATGCACTGAACAATGGAGTGGAGAGGGAGGTGATGGGCACCCGTGCTCCTTCAAGGTCAGCCTGAGCATGGGCTGTGCTTTCCACTTGCCTGTTTCTTTGCTTCAATGGATTTTATTTCTTTCTGATCATTAATATCAACAAAACCTGCGCCAGGGCACCTTATCACCACTGCTCCCCAGGAGCAGACACGACATACTTGGAGCATGCAGTCAGCTTTTCCAGCCAGTCCACATGGCTGGCATAAACTGTCTAAGTAACATCAAAAACCACTTTATAAACTGAGGACGGGAAGGGGATGATTGATGGCTCCACACTGGACATGACACAGCTTCTACACTTCCCTGTATTTATAATATTTGTGTATTGCCCCTCAAAGCCTGACAGGGCTAGTACTATTCACTTAGAGATAGGAATTTGGCACAGCCTGATATAAACTCCAACACTTTGGGCCACTAAGGGAGAACCATTGTTATAAACTTTTCCCCCACACCCTGCTCAGCCCCTTTTTTAACCCCATTCCAGTTGCACTATTTCTTTACAAGCCAGCAAGAACAGAAACAAACATTTCACAGCTGTTCTCGAAGTCCAGCCATTTGCATGAGAATCATGGTCAGTGTTTCAATGAGCACAGCTCGCTGGCCAGCAATGGGGACAGAGCCCATCACCACTGGCCCTTCATCCTTCTGCCAGATGTCTGAGCTCTGCACAAAACAGACAGACCCATGGCATTAAGAAATCACCTTCCTTTGGGATCTAACCGCTCCAGAGATTTGCCAGGTAATTTTATCTTTCTGGATGGTGTTGTGGAGCTGATCCTCACTCTTAGATCAACCCTTTAAGGGGTTTGGTAGTGTTCCACTTTTCCAACATCAGCATCGTGAAGCAAAGATTGGTGCACCAGGCAGGCTAAAGGCAAGGGTGTGTTTTGTTTAGTAGATCAGTAATGGTAATTTTAATGGTAGAGCACCTCCAGTGAAAGGACACCACTGGGAGAGATCTTTGTGAAATATGCCCAGGTTTCACAGGGAGTTCCCATTTGAAAAGAAAAACCAAACAACCAAGGAAAAAAATTTCCATTATTCTGCTTTTTTTTCTCCTTGCCAAAAGCATCTTCCTCCCCACCTGCTCTTCCCCTGTGTCCCATACCCTGCTCTTTCTCTGGGTCTGTTCAGCTCCTGCCCTTGCCCTGAGCTGACAGTGAGACCTGGAGCAGCAATTTTTGGAAGTTGCTTCTTCTCCTTCCACTCAGGCTGGGCATTATGAGCTGCTGGTTGACTGACACAGGAATGGCTGAAAGACTTAAGCTGCCAACATAAACTGACAAAAATGCCTTGGAAATTCCAGCAGGAGACTGTAGCATTGAAACTCATCTGTGCCATTCACCTCCCCATTTAGTGGATGCTCTTATTAACTTCCCAAGCCACAGGGTTCTCCTAGGAAAAATAACATGTAAGGAAACATTTAAAAGGTATCATGGACTACAGAGCCTCTCTGATTAGAGGCTGTGGTTCTGACCTTCAAGCAGCTCTGTACAGCCCTGGCATGGAGAATGTTGAATGGCTCGGTGCTTTCATCTCTCCTGGGGCACTGGTGAATCTGAAAGGCTTAAGGCTGGAATCACACTCAAAAATGAAGATTATTCCAGGTGGTAGAGGTGGTAGTTACTGGGTCTGTACATGGGGCTGTCTTGCCTCAGGATGGTAAGCTGATATCCACGTGCTGGCATCTGAGCCCTGCCTGTGCAGTTCAGTCCTTCCCAAGAGCTGGGAATCAGCCTGGGGAGTCATCTGGGAAAGACAGGGTGGCCTCACAGGAGCAGGCATCTGCCAGGGTCATGAACCCCAGCTGCAACATCCTCCTTTGGCCTGTCCAAGCATTTAACTGGTTTTTGAAGGATTCCCCACCACAAAGGCAAGACAGATTGTGTATTGATCCAGTCCCTTCAGTCAATAGCTACAAACCACCCCAGCCATGGGAAAGTACATTACAAGTAGAAGGGGCTGATCAGTGCCATGGAGAGGGGCTGGGTTGGGGTGCAGCTGCATTAGAGGGGCAGCAAAACCCCATGAGATACCATGTGCCACCAGTTAGGTGGTAATTCACCCCATCAGGGTGGCCTGGAGGCAGCTGGCCTGACTGAGCCCACTTTGTGCCCACCTCAGCCTTGTTTATCCACTCTGCACACCAGTGGTAGAACAAACAGTGCTGAAGGACTGGCCCTGTGCTGTTTGCTCAGCTCTGTCCTCACCTGCAGCCAAACCCCAGCAGCCATGGGTGATGCCCTGGGGCAAGGCAGTGAACAGAACACAGTCCCTGCCAGTTCAGGGGTGCTGGCAGCAGAGATGGGTGCCCTCAGCACCCCGAAACATCTCCACCAGCAGACCCTGTGGTCTGGGCAGAGGAGATGGAGCACAGACTCCGATTTCCTACCATCAGGCAGAGCAGCCCAAGCCAGCACTGTGGAGGCTGCACAGACCCACAAGAGCCAGGGATGTGCTGAAGGACGTGGGTGGTGCAGATTTCCTGCTTGGATATCATCTCCGTAGGGCACAGTGGAATGAGCGGTTCAGAGCAATCCCTAGGGATTGAGTGCACATCCCTGTGAGCTCTCCCACACTTCAATACCCCATGTTTGAAGGACAGCATCAGGAAAGCCAAGTAATCCACGTGTGTTCAACTGTAAGATGTAGGACAGGCAAGAGGGTAATTGGCATCGACTCCACAAGGTTTATAGCAGGGAATGAGAAAACTTCAGAGCAGCACATGTGCCACTGGCTGTGCAAGTGAGAGGGGACAGCACAGGGGTGCAGGTCATCTCCCTGTCACAGCCAGGATCATCCAGTGTGGAAAGTGCTGGCTGTCCACCCCTCAGGGCTCAGGAGAGCAGGTCCAGGACACTCAGACACACACCACCAAGACAGTGGCATCTCTCCCAAGGTTACCCCATGCATTAAGGGATCAAGATCTCACTGCCATCAGCACTCCCACACTCAGAGCCAGCTCTGCTCCCCAGGCTGGGTGTCACTGGCAGATGTGGGTGTGCAGCAGGGACAAGGACAAGGCTTTCTGTCCCAGCTCAAGCACAAAGGGCAGTGAAAATACAGGGCACCGAGGCAGCAGAGGTGTTTTGGGGCACCCGTGGCTGGTGGCAGGACTTTCCCAGCACATCCTTCAGCTGTGCCCTTCACTCCCCAGCTGGGCCACTGCTGTGACACGTGCTGACCTTTAGGGACCAAGTATTTTTTCAGGCTGCTGTCTGATGAGCTAAAGGGCTGGAATGTGCCAGGGGAATCCCTTTGAAGCTGACTGCAGCATTAAGGCACACACGATCTCCACAATGGTATGGCAAAGACACTTTATTGCAAAAATCCAGGGTTCTTAAACTGTTAGCTTGTTATGAGTTTATGGACTTGTGATGCACAGCAAATGTGCTGAACCAACCACCATAGACCACGACAGGAACAGGCACCAGATGGAACCAACCACCAGCCCCACGGTGTGAGCACTTATTGGTTCTAATAATTGTTTTACAATTATGTAACTTGTTTTTCACCTCTGGTTTAGCTGAGTCATTCCCAGAATGCTTTTCTAGTTAGTCAAAGTAACAGAAGTGAGCAAGGATTTTACAAGTAACAAGGCTTTCATTTTGTAAGGCCTTTCTGCTCTGCAACAGCAGACTTTCTCATTGAGCTGCATTTTCTTCCTTTCACTGGAGAGATGTGTTCAGAAAGGGTCATCTGCAATGCCAGTGCTTTGAACAGTCATGGAATCATAGAATCACAGAATATGCTGAGTCAGAAAGGACCATCAAATCCAGCTCCTAGCCCTGTGAAGGACACACCATCTGAGATTGTTGTCCAAATCCTTCTTGAATTCTGTCAGGCTTAGTGTTATGACCACTTCCCTGGGGAGCCTGTTCCAGTGCCTGACCACCCTCTGCATGAAATTTTTTTCCTGATACCTAATCTTGTTAGTAACAGTCCTTGACTCATGTGCAAAACACTGCCAGCTCCAAAGGTTTGTGGGCATAGTCATCGATGACAACATCAAGCTCAGGGCATGGAAGTGTCAGCATCTGCATCTTTGTGCCTGCCAGAGGACTTGGTGATTCCACAGAACATGAGAAGGTGTGTGGGAGCAGAGAAGCAAGGCCCTGAGACATCTAGACTACAAGGAAGAAGAGAACAACACAGGCCTTTCAACTGCTGCCTTAGAGCTCAGGGCAAGTATTTTGTTGTTTGGGCTCTGTGGTCCCATCTGACAGTTCTAAATTTGCTTTTATAGAATCACAGAACAGTTTGAGTTGAAAGAGAACTTTTAAAGATCATCCAGTCCTACCCCTTGCCATGGGCAGAGACACCTTCCTTTAGACCAGGTTGCTCCAAGCCCTGTCCAACACTTCCAGCAATGGGGCAGCCACTTCTTCTCTGGGCAACTTGTGCCGGTGTTTTATTATCCTTGATTTGCAGTTTTGGCGTTTGGAGAGAGGAGGCTGAGTGAGATGAGTCTGCAGCTGCCGTGGGTCCTTACCTCTCTCTGCACAGCTGCTGGAAACACCCTGTGCATTGCACGTCTCCTGCCAAGGAAACAACTCCATCCCCCCCACCTGCCCCAGTTCTTTCTCCTTCAGATGGCCTGCATTTCAGAAATCCTTCTTGCTCAGAAATGAAGCAGCTACAAGAGTCACATACTCCACGTTCATTCTAATGATGATGCCTTGGCCTTCTGGTACCCACACTCTCCTCTCTTGAGCATCCAGTGAAAATAGATACGTCAGATTGGGAGGCTGCTGAATGTCACAGTAAGGTCTGAATTCACATTAAACAAATAAATAAGGTGGGCTCATTGTAAGAGGGGCTTGCTGGAAGCAGGAGAGAGGATGTGCAGTATGTATTTGTGAGCACAAGAGGGAGAGCAAGGAAGGAGGAGAGGAAGGACAGGAGCAAAGGAAATGAACTTGACCCCTGTTTGTAGACTAGGTCAAGATTAACAGTGATTTGAGTAGTCTTGGCTCCAGGCCCAATTTTACAGGTTTTTCTTTGAAAATATATGAAGAAATGACAATTCCTGCCTGGAAGAATGAGCTTCCATGGTGATTTACACAGTCTTCACTTTACACATGCCAGGACCCCAATTTCTATTCACATAAACCCAACCACAAGTGCGAGGATTCACAGGCTCTGGGCATGGCAGGATAAGTCAACACTCTGGTTTAATCCTATTTATGTCAGTCAAAAAAAGTCTTACCCAAGGAATAAAAAGCAACAAACCAAACCATGCTTGTGAAGTGACTGTTTTTATTTCAGTGCTTTATCTGCTTAGCTCTGCCATTCCCTCTCATCACTGTATCCAAGCAGACATGGATATGACTGTGCCAATGGTTTAACTGACTTAAGAGAAGTGATACAGAAAAAAAAAAAAAAGAAAAACGGAATGCTGAGGTTGGTATTTTGCGAGACCAACCTAGTGTTTGCTCCCTGGACACAAGCTTGAGTAACTAAGCAAAAAAATTTGCAGAAGTCCTCTAGAAAAGGGAGTGATGGCGCAAGCAGGACCTGTGCCTGGCATGGGGCAGAAATCCAGTCCCAAGGCAGCATTCCTGAGGCAGTGGAGTGCTGGAGAGCCTGATGAGAGGGTTTGAGAGCTATTTAGCAACACTGAATTGGGACTTGAAGCAGAATTAATTGAGCTCAAATTGCATCCTCCTAGCAATCCCCTAATCTGCTGCAGCAGGAGGATAATGACATATTGAGAAACCAGCTTCAAAAATGAAACCTGCCGAGTTTTAATAAACAGGCTGCTTGAAAAGAGGATTAATACTCGCATATAAAATATTGCCATTTCAAAGCTTATGTTCATTTGGGAGTCTTTTGCTTCCAAAAGGAGGGGGTTCTCAAGAGAATTTGTGAGCAATACGCACTTGTACACACACACATACACACAATTATGCGCACAAGAGCACACAGAACCAAACTGCTGTCATGTCCCCAAATTACTTTTCTTGAACCCTGTTTATTAGTTCTAGGCAGTTCTTAGCATGCAGGAAGTTTAATAAAAGCTCCTTTGAAACAAAGAACTCAAAATGCTCTGGAGACAGCAACAAATCAAGTGTCAAATCATCCCTGGTGACATGGGGACAGCGCTGCAGGCTCTGAGAAACGAGTGGTGTGGCAAATACATGGCAGCCATGGGAACAGAAGCTTCTTTCAGTCTTGCACCCTCTCCCACTTCATTTTGTATCTCCTAGTTCCTGAGATCTCTGTCTCTGGGAAAGAGTTGAGAAAATAGAATTTCTGCTCAGATTGCAGAAGGATCTTTTTCAGAGAACACCCTGTTTGCAATGTCCACATGCAGCATGGTGGTTTCAGGATGGCTGTCGAATCTGACGAAAAATGGGTTAGATTCCTGGAAAATATCTCTCTACACTCCTCATTCCATGGCTCCTGCTTGGGTTCAGCTGGGTGAGAACACTGAATGCCAAGTGACTCCTGCCTGCACCTTGGAGCAGCATCCTCTCAGCAGCTTCCCCCACCCCTTCACATCTCCCTTTTCCTTAGGTTTCTGTGTTAATTCAGTAAGACTGAACACAAGCTGTCTACCAAGTCTTTTGCATCACCCTCAATTTACATTTTATTACCATGGGTATCCACAGCAAAGCAAATAAACACCAGCGGGTTGTTCTCTCTGTTGTTGTCAATAATATTGTCACTGCCCCAACCCAATTAGAAGCATTTGTTGGCATTCAGTAATTAGCTCGGAGCCAGGCTGAGGTCTCTGTCTTTCACCAAAGGGCTTGCAGGCTGCTATAAAATATTTATGAATGATCTTGGATGACATCTGTTTGCTGTTTTGCTGGTGATGTTCCCAGTGAGTGGCTGACCTGGGGAGCACGTGCTGCTCGTGGCAGCATGGGCATCAGATGAACACTCAGTGGCGGATCAGCAGGAAAATAAAATAAACCAGGGCTCAGCCACTCCATCCTCGATTACAGGTCCCAGCTGCTGCCTCTCAGCATGGCCCTGGGCTGGTCCAGCCACCTGAGAAGCATCACCTAGGATGAGGTATCTGAGGCTAAGCAGGCAGCACTGGGTTTACCGGGATTTCAACTGAACTTGGGGCTGGTTTCTTTCACAGAAACCCGCTTTTAACTAGCTCTCTACATCAGATGGTCCCAGGAGGAGGGGAAACTTTATCCAAGAGGCAAATATTTGAAGGATACTCAAGGCTTGGGCAAGGTGGTGAAATATTATGGCTAGGCACCAAAGTTTTTGTGCCAGGAATGAGAATTATGATGCTGACACAGGTATGTGCCCCATGTCCCCATGTGTGGCGGCCTGGGAAAGGGCAGGGTGTGGTTGGACCCTGTGACTGTAGGAACTGGACTCATTGCTGGGTCTGGAACAGCACAGGCTGAGCAAAGAGCAGATGTGGAGAAGATGGACCCCTCTACTGAGCTCAGCCAAGTCACCATCCTGGCCCTGGAGTGACAGTCTCCATAGCAAATCACAAGACACCTTGAATCATCCAATGTCCCAAAAATGTCATCAAGATTGCCTGAGAACTATCACTCAGAGAGGATTCAGCTCACCTTGTTTTAAACACTTAACTGAGGTCCCTAAGTGGGCATTCATTGTCCTGGCTTTCCTCTACTGCCTGCAGTGAGCAATTTGCAAATTGCTCATTTGCCAAATCTGTGCCCAAGATAGGACATACATTTCAGAAATGCCCATTTCTCTCTGGGGAGATGTGCTTCCCAAAACTTCCCCAGGGTACCACAAACCCCAGCAATGCTGAGTAGGATCCAAATAATCTATCAAAGTTATTAGAGAGCTGATCTCTGTTCAAAGGCTTCCTCCCTAGTCTTTGGTAGCCTGTCTATCAGGAGAAGTGTGGCAGCTGCTGAGTTTTGGCCAGAGCTATGCTGGCAGGATCCCCCCATGGTCCTACCCTGACCCTTGTCTGTGTTTCAGGGAGGGAAGGAGGGCAGAGGGGGAGGCTGCAGGGGCAGGATGAGTGCATGCTTTGCTCCAAGAGCTTACAGAATTAAAGGGCTACCCAGCAGGGAGGCTGGCTGGGTACACAGATAGGTAAAAGCCTAGCAAATCCCCCAAATTACACCCTTCCCACTGCAAGGAGAAAGCAGAGGTTGGGCTGAAGCTGCAATTGGCACAGGATTAGCAGAGTCATTACATTTATGTAATATCATGGATCTGAGTGCAGCTCATTCCCCAGAGCTCTTGGTACCACCAGCACTTTCTCCTGATACCCCATCCACACCCCTCGAGCTTGAGCCCACCCTCAAACCTTCCCTGAGGTCATGCTGGAGTTGTCAGCAGCAATAATCATTAGGAGGGGAATTAATGATAGAGGTGTATGGTTTGCTTTTCTGTTATTCGTGGGATTTGTGGAAGCAGGTAGAGAGGTCAGGCAGACAGGCTTCAAGATGGCGAAGAAGAAGGTTTTATTTACAAGAAATTCTTTTTATACACAGTAATAAACAATTGTTTATTGGCCAAAGACAATCCACCCCCAAAGACCTATTGGTTATGGCTTGTACACCTCTAACACAAAACACAGAGATTAAGAAAGTACAGTTTATCTATATTCTCCATGAGAGAGAAAGAAAAATCCTAAGACACTGCAACTACAGAGGTGATGTGCTGGTGATGCTCTGAGGGAGGTGTTGGTTTGTCATCAGATAACCCAGTCACCGTCATGCCTTGGAGAGATGTTTTCCTGCAGGATAAGCCCTGGCAGACCCCACAACAAGGGAGGTGTATCAGAGGAGCTGGGGTGTCAGTGGGGGCACTGAGATGCTACAGGGACATGCCAAGGGCCACGAGGTGAGCTGGTGTCAGAGCCAGGACTGAGTTCAGCTCTGGGGACCTTCAGTGAGGGCTGCCCTGCACACCTGGGGCACACAGAACCATGCATGGCATTTTCCTCTGGCAATACAAAGCCCAGGATCTTCTTTCTGTCTATCTCAGCCTTCATTTACATCTCAGGGGTAGGAGGTAATGGACAACGGTGGAACTAGGGTCAAGTGAAATGACCTATGAAGAAGTACCCATCTGGCTATTCCCAGGACTGAATCTCCTCTGGGAGTCAGAAAACCTCGTGGTTAAAAACCTCCCTGAAGAACTCACTTTTCTACCCAGGACTATGCTGTTAAATGTGCTCCTTCCCTCATTCCTGAGCTCTCTTTATCCACATATGAGCTTTAGACTTTGATGGGCTCAGAAACTTGTGTAGATCCCCTCCCTCTGTGTTTGGAGGCTTCATCTGGAAAGTTTTTGGTGATGCTTCTGGGGGCTTTGAGTTTTGAGCACCCACCACTGCAAGCTCTTCAAGTGTCATTCAGAAAGTCAGGAACAGAGAAATAAAAAGAACAAAGAGTAGAGCCTTCCCAGAAGTGCCCCTCCAGGTGTTTTCCAGGCTTGGCAGGAAGGACTCACCACCTTGTCCTACTCCCCCAGCCATTCCACGAAGCTGTTTTAATTGAACCCAGCACAGACACCTCCACATCTGTTCACCAGCCAGGCACTTCCTTGTGGTGACTGTGCTTGTGGTGGAGGGTGCTGCTGATAACATTTTGTTCCAGCTGAAGTATGTGAGAATGAAAGATAAGTGGAAATAATTTTCCACTGAAGGATATCAGGAAAATGTATGAAAACTGCCTGTCTCTGGACCATCTGGCTGCCAATAATACAATATTAATAACCACAGCCAATTAAGCTGAGCCTCCCTCAGGGAGCAGGGTTTCAGTTGGGCAATGTCACAAGAATCAATGTAATCCAAGTTCTGATGCCATTGACAGCAGCTGGCCTGGAAGCCAGGATGCCCAGAGAGGTGTCCAGGTTCACTCCCAGCTCTCCAGGAAAGCTGCTTCCACCAGCAGGTGCTTTGCAAGGATCCTTGAAGGAAGAAGTGTTCCAGGTGAGCTGCAGGTGCTTTGGGAGCCCGAGCTGGGGATCAAAAGTGTCATGTCCTAAGAAAGCCTGGAGTGGGAAAAAAACACTGAGGGGTGATGGTGGACGCTCTGTGAGGTGCTGGGGAAAGCTTGGATAAATCCACAGGGAAAAGGGAATGGTTTTGCAATCACTGGGACTACATGAGCTGAAGGGGACACCAGTTGTGATCCTTCATTACGAGTGTGGACATGCCCAGTGGTGGAATCACAGCTACTGCAGAGGAGACACAACTTCCCCTCCTACTGTCGCTTGGAAAAACCTTCTCTTCCCTCCAAGCCAAAGATTTTTCTTGTTTTCTTTTTTTTAAAGGGTTGTGACTCGACAGGGCTTTGCAAATAGGCAAGAAGAAGCTCAAGAAGTTAATGGTAAGGACATTTGTCACCTTCTGTCACCACCCAGCATCGTCCCTGGTGCAGCTGAACTTCAGCACACAGCCTGTCCCTTTGCAGGACTCCTGCTTTCTGTCCAAAGTTCTTCAGGACTCCAGAAGCCTCTGAAACTCTGCTAGAGTTTCACCAAAAAACTCCATGGGAAATCCCAGAGTGAGAGGCAGATCGTGCTAAGGATGGATGAACACTGAGATATTGTAGTCACCAGGTCACCTACAACACCCACAAATATCCAGGATTTCTGTGTGTGAGCAGAATAATGCCCAGGTTCCCCAGTAAAGCAACGCCAGGCTACCAGCAGCTCCCAGGGAAATGGTTCTTTGGCTTGTGAGGAGTTACAGCCTGAGGTGTCACTTTGGGAAGCGCCTCTGCCAGGGAGGATGGTAGCTTTGAGCAGAATGTTCCTCCAGGATTTTCCACACGGACTCCAGGAGCAAGTTTGTAGTACAAAAACAATCTCTTTACCACTTTCCAGGCAAGTTCTTCCTAATCAGAGATACTTTCCTCAAATTTGACTTGTAAAGCAGAGAAATTCAGCATTGTAAGGGAAATATAGCTAGGTCTGGCTAGGATTTTTTTTTTTTCTATTTAACAAAAAATTTGAATTGGGAATCATTTAGCTTGAAAATTCACACTGTGAAAATTTTGGGATTTCAAATAATGTCTTTCCCAGCAGCAAAAAATTCATTGTGGTTGACAAACACTGGCATTTTAATTTTGCTCAAAGTTTTGATATCTAAATTTTTACTAGGTTGGACTCATTCTAAAAGTATTATAAAAAATGTGAAGTCTAAAGGCACATGGGACCCTCAATACTGGAAGGGGTGAAGAAAACTCTCTGAGTAACAAATGTGCTGGTGTTTTCATGCAATTCAACACACAGCTCTTCTTGTTGTTTCTACCCATGGAGTTGCTCTGGCACTGAGAAGTGGTGATGCAGAGGAGCACGAGCTGAAACAACCAGAATTTATGGGAGGGGTGACAGCTCCCAACACATTCCATCGGGCAGCCAAGGGGGACCCTGTTTTGGGAAGAGCCAGACACCTTCAGAGGCACCAGGCAGGTAATGTCCAACCACAATGTGGCACCTGACCCCATTCAGGTCATCGTTTTCCCTCTTGCCTAATGAGGCTGTAATTACACGCTTCCAAACAAAGGTGCCTTCATGTGAGTATGTGCAGCGTCCACAGCAAGGAATCTCTGGGCACAGCTGAAGCTGTGTAATAAAAGACACATTAATAATCGAGGAGGAAACAAAAGAGTACAAGCGGTTCAGGTGAGTGCACACACACCAGTTTCTCAGCATCACCTTCCCAGGGAGCTGAACCTCCTACTGAAGTCAGGCCAAAGAGCTGTTAAAGAGAAAAAAATATTGCTTACATTGAAAATGTATTGTGTGGCTCATTTCACAATGGTTACAGCAATTTGGAGCCATCAGCAGGATCAGAGTGAGGGATTTGCTCTGTTTGATCAGACAGATCATCCATGGCGGTAGATGTCTCTGCCAGCAGAAGTTCAAACACTGGGGCTTCTTCTGGGAATCTCTCTCTGCTCCACTGAGAACCTGGACACATCCCATGCTGGGACAAGCCTTTCTCTCCTGACCACCCCAGGCAATTTGTTACCACGATGCTGTTACTCTAAAGCATAAGATTGGATTAGGCTTTTCTTAGCTTGCCTCAGTCTGAATGTAGTGTTGCCAATTTGTACAATTTTATGCCAAGATTTGTGATGTTTGGGATTTTTCTTAGAGTGCCAGTTCCTGGAATAAAGCGATTACAGAACCTCCTTGCTGCCTCAGCTATAAAAGTACATTCCTGCCCTGTGTCGTTACCAAAAGGGTTAAAATGGGGAAGGAAGATCTTATTTGGGAGAGCTAAAGACACCTCTTCCACCCCCCAGCTGTGGGGATTAATGGTAAAGATCCTGCATGTTTTAAGTAGCGTTCTCTGATCCCCAAGAATCAGAAACAGTCCTGGTCAAATTTACCTTGGAATTGCTGTCAAATTTTCTACTTGTCTGGTGCATTCAAAGGGGAACATAATTTCTGGAGCTGTGACAAAAGATCATCAAAACAAGCCTCTGGTCTTGAGCCAGCCCAGTGTTCTGTGTCTGGGGCAGACGCTCTTTCTCAAGGATGCTCACACAGCCTCAGTGATCTCTGACTCAGAGACAACCTGATGCACAATGACAACCATGGAATCCCATTTCAAGAGGAGATGCTATTTTTATACCAAATACAAGGTTATGAATCAGGGTGAAGGGTGTTTCGTATGTTGTAATATTTAGGCACACTTGACTGATGTTTGTTGGGACTGTTTGTAGCAACATGAAATTCGTGCTCACTGTGTCAGTACGTGGCACACACACAAACCCAGCACAGATGTGCTGGGAAGCACCAGGGCAGCTGGGCTGGCCCATGGCATGGGGAGCAAGTGCTTCTGCCTGCAGCAAGAGCACAGGGAGAAGTGAAGAGAGGGGAGGGAAAGATAAACCTTTACCTGCTGGGCTTGCTCCACTCAGATGCATCTTACTTAAACACTGTTTTCTTTTGAGGTCTTGAAATCCCATTGCACAATATTGTAAAATGTCATAAAATATTTTATTGCATTGTACCATTGAAATGCTGCCAAGAGCCTTAACCCCTGCACTGCCTGCTTCCTGCAGATGCCAAGCATGTCACTGGTCTGGAACTGGCTCTCTTTGTTTTGTAATTGGGCTTTGAGGATGGAGGGGGTTTGGGGACTTAGAGGTGAGAGCTGCCAGATCACTGTTCCAGTGAGTCTCAGACTGGTTTTAACTAATTTTGGGCCTTTGGGTCCTTGATCACAATTAAAGGTGAGGTCAGTCCTGATGCTTTCACTCCTCACCTTCACCTCCAGTGCCAGTCCTGTGAATATCCATGGAAATGCAGTCAATGCTCTGTGTACACCCCACAGTCTTGTGTCAAGCTGATGCCATTGATCAGCTATAAAATGATTTTTGGAAGCAGCTGGAGTGAAATCCTAAGGGTAGGGGGATGAAGGACCAGCCCTTCCAGCAAGGCCAGGGCTGGCTCTTACGAAGGCAATGCTGGTGCTGAATGGACGAGCTGGAGAAGCCATTTCTCATTGCTGGACCTTGTTTTCCCCAGGTGTGGGGATAAACAGCTTTATTGACCTGCTGCATAAAGCCCTTGGAAATTTGCTGCTGAGGAGACCATGTTTATGGACTGATGGCAGATCTGTGGAGGTCAGTGGGGACATGAGAATGACATGAAATCATTCCCTTTTACTGGTCCCACAAATCAAGGGGCAATATGGACAAGGCTGACGTGAGATTAGGAGGCTCCCGTTTCTTAAAGCAGACTCAGAGAGAAAGAAAACCTGGCCCCCTGGAGCATGATTGTGGAGTCCACCTCTGCATGAGGTTGGGTTTTCCTTCAACCACTTGCCCCGTGATACCCAGCTATGTATCCAAAAAATGAACACCTGGTCACCCCATCCCTACCTCGACAGACACTATCATTAACTGGGGAAATATTTCCCATTAGCTGGAAAATTCCAGCATGCTGGGGGGGTCAGCATGCTCTCCACCTGCAGATGTTGGTTGGGGCTGTGCTTGCCAGTAATCAGATACTGACCTAAGTTGTTATAAATAAAGAGCAAAAATTAGCCAGCTGTTCAGTGGAGATTTTCATCCCTTCTACCCCTTTAATGAAAGAAGTAATAACTCCACAAAATGCTTAGGCAGAACTTATTTAGGCCCAGGGGAAATTTGCCCTGCTTAGAGGTATAGATACCAATTAATTCTCACTTAAAGCCTATTTTGAGTGGTACTACATGGGTGTAAATCTTTTTTCTGGTGTTTGTATAGAGGTGAATTTTCAACCTGTCCTGAAGGGCAAAGTTCCAAACTGTTTCTTGTTTTGTAGTTCTCATGGACACAGTGTGAGAAATATCAGCTTTTCCAACCTATCTGGGCTGCGGGTAGGCTGTGAGTTTGAGTCATGGGCAAGAAGAGTCCTTAGAAGAGGCATTTCCTGCCGTAATAATAGATCTCAGAGTAACTCTTGGTTTGCAGGCTGAATTACTAGTGGTGCTTCCCACCCTCTTCCTGTACCTAAACCAGGCTGTGATGCCTCTGTGCCACAAACACACTGCCAAGGGTTTAATAAGGGACTATTAATGCAAATTTCCCCTGAGTTTGTGCTAAATCTCCATTCCACAGGCTGACGAGCTGGCTGAGATGTGCCGGAGAGGAATGTGGGGATTTGCATATTTGCTTTTCTCTCTAAACAAAATGCTTTCCCATAAACACAAAGGAGGAAACCCCACTTGGCTGAGCCCCTTTGGAAGAAGTGTCTTCACTGGGAATGTTTATATGTTGCCTTTGAAACCTAAACTAAATCAAATTGAGGCTTGAGCAGCTGTGAGCAGCACCAGGGCTCTGTTGCAGGCAGCACACGGACCTGAGCTGGGGTTTTCATAAATTAAATACCCCAACAGCACAGACCTTCCTGGAGCTGAGGACAGCACTAACAGCAGCTGGAGGAAGGCACTCGCTCCTCCTTGCTCTTGTTTAGTGCTCACAAGAGGTCACCACTGTGTCTTCCTAGTAAACCCAGGGTAGCCAAAAGCCTGTCCTCTCCATGGACCTTTTGGGAACTTCTGAGTTTGCCTGGGATGTCCCTGAGTCCTGACAAGGAATGCAGAGTGCCCATGTCCCTGCTTCCTGTCAGCCCTGAGTACACAATGGAGGCCTCTCCTTTAGAGAACCAGAGAGTTTGACTGTGTTATTTTCATTTTACATAATCTGGGTGTTGTTACCTGTGGGTACTCCGATCTCCATGGAGCAGTGTGTTGTGCAGTCTGGGTTTGCCATGGTGGTGCCTCAGTTCCCCTGCTCTAGAACAGAGATAACTGCACAGACCACATGGAGTGAGCACATCAACCAGTCTGGCTGAAGAGCACAAAATGGTTTTTATCACACCCCAATCTAAGTCCTTTAAGATTATTTTGTGCTGGGACACTGCCATGTCTCACACTTTGTGTTAACAACCTCTCAGCTGCCTAATGGTCACTACAACAGCAAGAGTGTCCTTGGCACTCTTCAGCCTCTCCCAAAATCTATTTATTCCTCTCCAAAGCTACCAGCAAGGACGAGAGGGAAACAACTGAGGTTTTCCAGCCTCCCACCATGAGAACCCACCAGCCTTTTGCTGCTGGACAGACCAACATGACCAAGGGACAGCACTGTGTCCTCAGCTCACATGTGGCTGTCAGCAAAGCAGCCAATCCCAGAATCTCACACTGGGAGAGCTCTCAAGTACTCCCACACCACCTCTGCTATGCCAAGTACAGACATAATCCACACAGCCAGGAGACTGGGAGCCATCTGCACTAAAGGGGATGTGCACCTGGCCTTTAGAGCCCATCCACAGCCAAGCCCTGCACAAAAAGGCTGGAAGGATTTGCAACGACAGTTTCCTGTATCAGGGCTGAAGATCTTGTCTAGGACAGCATAGAAATCATCGATTTTGATCCACTCCTTACTATTGGTTTCTCCTCTTAGCTCAGCTGAAACAGAGTATTTGAAATACATTTGCCTATCTTCAGGAATTTAAGAAAATTTAACCTTCAACATTAACTGTCCCACTCCTGCTCCCCTCAGATTGCCAAGGTACAACAGTCTGATATTGTAAGGACAGGAGTTCCCTCCTGCCTGTTGAGGAAGTCCAGGTAGCCCCTACACATCTGCAAAGAAGGGGCTGAACATCCATAATAAATGGTGCAACCAGCCCAAGCTCCCCACCACTGAGTGGAGACGAGACCTGCTGTGTCTCTCACGCTGGCAGCAGCTCCAGTGTCCTATGGATACAGCCCCCTCATCCTGATGTGAGGTACAGCTGGGTAACTGAAAAGTGCTCTAATTTCCAGCAAGAAATAAGGGACAAGATGTCCCATTGCTGGAAACTTTCAATGCCAGGCTGAACGGGGCTCTGAGCAACCTGGTCTAGTGGAAGGTGTCCCTGCCCATGGCAGTGGGGTAAGATGACCTTTAAAAGTCCCATCCAAACCCAACTGTTCTATGATTCCATGATACACACCACAGGAAACAAGTGGGCAAAGCCACCCCACGTGCCTGAAGCGCTGTTTCCAGTCTCAGCAGTGCATCACAGCTGTGCCTGCCCCAGCAAAGCAATACAGCTGTCTCTGGGCTGGGGTGCTCCATGCGCTAATGAATTAATTACCTGCTGCAGGGTTAATTGTGTGTAACCACTGGGGGAAGGTAGTCAGGTATTACTGCAAACTCTTTGGAGCTGAGCTTGCCTTTTGTAGAGGTATAGGACTTATGGGGACAAGGCCTATACAGGCAATACGATGTACACTTATAATCATTAGCAATGCCTAAAAATCATCTGTGCCTGAGCAGTGTGGCCAGTGCTGTGATGCAGAAATGAGGACCACAGGACAGGCAGAGCCATCTCCCCCCATGGGCTTTGGTCCCTGTGTCGTACTGGGCAGCTGTTGTCAATCCCACAGCAATAACAACACAAAACCAGGCAAACCCAGCAGCTATTCTGCACTCGGACTGTGGTACAGCATGTCCTGTCACATCCCACACACAAGCACACACATGTTCTCCCAAGACCACATCTGCCTACAGAAGCAAATACCTCTGTGGCCTCTGAATCAGCCACAAACACTGCAGAGAGAAAAACACACAGGACAGCTGCTCCAAAAGGTGAACAAGAAGAAAATAAAGCTGCTATACAAGTGCAAAGCTTCTCCACATCAAACACTGATGGAGTGAGGCATTGTAGTCAGTGTCAGTTCCCACTGCCTTTTTTTGTAAGGTTTATTCATGAAATCTGGGAATGAAAGCAGAGTCCAATATGGGATACACAGCATAACTCAGAGAGGTGAAACCAGATGGTGGCAGGGGACAAGCAAACAGGAATGAGCAGCACAGAAATATAAATAAACTCATGGCTTTAGGAATTCATCAGAGATTCATGTAGGCACGAAAAGAATGGATCTTCAAGGGGGGCTAAAGCAAAAAGCAATGTAGCTTTTATGGTCTCTTGCTGTTAATTGCTATGAAATTGCAGTGGTTTACACCACTCAGTTCTTTGTGTCCTCTCTGGAGGTGCTGACACAGGGAAGCAAAGCTGATCAGCCAGCTCGTTGGAGCCTGGGAATTAAAACCTTTTCTCTTATTAAAACACTGCTGTACTTCGCTCTCCCTCTGTCTTGGTCTCTGGTCCCACCGATGCTGCACCGAGACAAAACCTGCACTTGTCCTTCATAAAGAATTGCCTCCTCTCTTTGGCCCAGAACCGTGTTACTGGTGAGTGGTTCCTGTCTTCCATCATGTAAGGGGGAATGACTACTGGAATTCCTGCATCTCCATCAGATATCAGACTTGGTCATTTGGAAAATTACCAGTGAACATCATTTGTTAATGTCACTGTTAAGTAATGAAGTTTTTTATGTTTAACATGCCAAGCCTATTTTCTCTTCATTTCTATGTTTGTTTTTGAACCTGCTAATTTAATTAAATCTCTCCTGTTGAGGAGCCATTAAAGGTGACCAACCATGAAAGATACTTGCTGTGGTGCACCAGATAATTAAAGTGAATGGGAGGCAACTTGGGGGAGATGTAGGTCCCTGTGTTGTACCAGGGGAGCACCTGGGTTTAGGGGATCATGCCCAGCAGAAAGAGTTATAGGATATTTTATCACACTGCACAGGATATTCCAGTCCCCTTCTGGTCCTAGGGCAATGCTCTGAAAATACACCCTGAATGGTTTTGGCCTTAAATACATCCCCCTGCAGCATTTTGTTTAATATGTAAGATCATTGTGTCTCGCTATATGAAAAGGGTTTTTATCCTTCCATCCAAAGGAAAAAAACATCTGGAATGAAACAAATATAAATGTGTATCTTTTGCTTTGAGGATCCCCTCCATGCAAAAAAAGGGAAAAGAGAAGGGAAGGAAGGGGAGACATCAGATATAACCCTAGAGTGCCCTTTTTCCTTTTCCCTTGACCTTCTCAACTGCCTGCAGCTTCAAGGCATGCTGTTAACAGAAATCAGAAAGTTCTGAGGTTCCAAAACCAGCCTCAGCAGTCTCACGTATTTTAGATTTTATAATGAGCAAAGTGTTAACCTTGTAGACAGCATTCATACCTCCTTGTAATCCACACCCATGAGCTTCAAGTTTGTCTTTCAGAAGGAATTTAATCCTTGACATGACACAGCACTGTGGGTCAGAACCCGGGAGAATTTCCCATCAAATCCCCCTGAGCGCTGACAGCTGTCTGTCTGTCTGTCCCTCGGCACTGTGTCCCTGCTCCAGTAAGGGCTGTGCCCCTTGGGATATGGCTGAGGGAGGCTGCAGCTCTGGGGGGATGCTCTGAGAGCTCTTTGGTCCCCACGCTCCAGGAGAGCACTGACCAACCTATCCAACAGCACTTTTCCAGAGAGAGGACACTTCCATACTGCCCTTCTATCAAGAACACCCTGGACAATTTTAATATAAGGTTCATTTGATGCCAGGAGGAGTGAGACAGCTGCAGACACCTCTCCTGGCAATGTCCCTCGTGGAAGAGCAGGGACACTAATCCTGGTGGTGTGCAGCCTTCCCAAGATGAGCATTATCTTAGGAGGACACGCTGTTTGTCCTTTGGCTCTCTTAGTGGAATTGCTTCTCTGGGCAATAAGACCTCATCTGAATGAACAGTTAGTATGGAATGAGATGGGGATTGTGCTGCTCCAAGACATCATTAAGCAGGGAAACACTGAAATTATCACATGCTGTCTGATAAAAATACAGTTCTCCAGAGCCCAGCGTGGGCTGGATGGCACTTTCTCTCCTCATAGCCTCTGGTAGCTTCATTATTTCCCAGGAGGAGCTGGTGAGAACCATGGCTCCTGCTGAGCAGAAACCCAGACTGTTCCCTGCATCCCTTCATGGTGGGTTGATCCTCATTGCTGAAGCCAACACAATTTATCCAGCTATAAAACACTCTGAACTTCCTGTGAGTGGCTGTGCTCCAGTTTGAAAGCAGAGGAGCTGTAGTGCTGCCATGCTTGTTTGCAGGTGAAACTGGAATGCTCATCCAAGGTGGTTTCCCACGGCTCTCAGCCTTGAGTTGTGTCACTTTTGTGATGTGCAATATTCCCTCAGCAGCATCTCTGCCTGCTGGGGCAAGAGGAGGGGAAACCCCAGGGACCTCAGGTGGTGCCGTAAGACACCAGTCCAGCACAGACCACAGGTCACACACTTCAGTAAGGCTGCCAAGTGCCAGTGCCTTTTTCCATAAGGACAGGCCAAGCAGGAGGCCCATGTGTTTAATGGAAAAAGCCATCAGACCATCCCTCTGCCTGGCAGAGAGGAGTGTGGCAGTACCCCTGTCAGGGCAATGCACCCTCTTTCCACCAGGACCGAATCTGGCCAAGTCTTCTCAGGAAGTGAAGAGGTATCCAAAATGCAAATGTAAATAGATGCTTCAAAAAGCACTGGAATATATACAAACTCAAGCAAGGAATGCGGGGAGCAGCTGCCATTTTTCTCCTTGGCTCTCTGCTGAATGGTCACAGGCACATTTTTTTGTTTGTAAATGTTTAGAGAAAACAGTTGCTATTAGATTGTTTGAGGGCCACTTTGTATCAGCTGGGCACTGTAGCAGGACTGTGGCGGTGATGAGCTGCATATGTACAGTGCAGGCTATCAAAGCTTTTATCCCAAAGCAGGCTCAGCACAGCTCCTTTTCTCTCACACTGGTATTTCAGCATCACTTACAAAGAGCAGACACAAAGCAAGCTGTTAAAATTATTGTCCTTACCCCTAACAAGGATGTCCCTAAGCTCCTTCTGGATTCAGTGTTCATCCCACAGAGCTTGTCCAGCATCAGGGGAGAAGTCTGATGGCCCAATGGGCAGCTTATACTGCTTACTCTTATACTGCTTATAGCCCTTATACTGCTTACTCTTATACTGCTTATAGCCCTTATACTGCTTACCTGGAAAGTACAGGTGGGCTGAAAGTAAAATCTCTGGGTCTAGGCAGCCTTGGATGCTGCTGGAAAAAACTCTTCTCTTTCCATCCCTTACATGCTTTTCACCCATTGAAGAATTACTAGCCAACTCAGGATAATGCAGCAACTTAAGGTAGTTATGGAGAAGTCAATGGGTTCGTGTCCATAAGAGTAATGGAGAGAGGCAGGAACACCCTTAGCCCTGTCTTAGACTCCACTGTTTCCACACTGACTTTTGTACCTTTCTGAGACCCATAACATGACTGGCGACAGAAAAGGTCATCCCATCCAATGAACTGAAAGTGATTGAAGATGGGAATTTCTGTAGCTTTCCCCGTGCCCTCTTCCTGGGCAGAGAATCAAAAGGTACTTCATCCCTTTCAGCTCTCTACAAAGTGTTCACAGCTCACCCCAGCCCAGGCTGGAGCTCTCCTCCAGCTGGGACACAGTCAGGCAAGCAGAAAAAACCACATCCTAATTGCAAGTGGCACCTCCTGCTGCGGGTGGTCTCCAGGCACAGAAATGTGACATTGTCTGGGAGCCCCTGCACGGTGGGCAGCAGCGCAGAGGCCGGCGTGTCCCAGGCCCTGGATTTCATCCTGCTGCTGGATAATAAGGGTTTATTGCTGGAAAGGATGCACTGGACTGTGCAGCAATCAGCCAGGATCTGGCTTCAATGGTCATCATTAAAGGTGCACAACTGTCTCCTGGAGAACAAAACCCCGTCTCTCTCTGTACCAGCCCTCCCTGTACGGTTTTGGTGTTGGGCCAGGGCAGTGCAATTGTTGTTTTGATGGACATTGATTTGAAACAAGCCCTCAGTCAGTAATGAGGCTTCTTCAAATTGCCTGGAACTCCATTTGTTCTCCTCTCAATTAACGCTTTCAGAGGAATAATGCAAATTCTTTCCTGATCGGGGGTACAAAGAGGGGGTGAGATGGAGACAGTGTTGAGAGAGGGTGGCTGGTTCATCAGAGGGAAGGACAAACCTCTAGCTCTTTGTACCCAAGCCAGCTTTGCCTCTTGGACAGTAAAGCAGCCTAATGTCGACAAGTGAGTTCATAATTAATAACCTTTAACTGAATGTAATTAATGAGGAAAGTTATGGTAAATTCCAACGGCCCCATGCTGCATTGTCACGGTGTCCACTGGCCCTTGACCATGTGTGTGAGTGCTGCTCCCTGGGCTGCAGCTCTCCAGCCTCTGCACAGGCCACGGAGAAGGCACAAAGCTCTGTGAGGACAATGATGACATCTCATGGCCCTGTGATGCCTTGGATGTGTCAGCAGAGAGCCCAGCTAGCTCTGATACAGAAGTGGGTCATGGGAGAAATTTTTTTTAGACAGGGTCTGAAATAAGTCAAAGGTGGGTTTCCCCTGCTAGTGTTCAGCCTAGAGCGAACGGACATAAATCTGTACATTCCCACCAAGGGCTATTCAGATGGGTGCCCAAGGGCCACCTGCTCTCCCATTCTCTGGTGTCCCTGTATCCCACATCTGGCCACAGCCTATGGCCATCACTGCTTCCCTTCTCTTGGGGTGGAAGTTTCTATCTGCTGTTTGCCCATAAGTTATACTTGAGTCATGGCAGACCACAATGTGCTCCAGCCAAACAGATTTGTCATATGAGAAGACCTAGAATTGGTGTTTTACCTGTTTTATGGTGGCTTCACTCTGATAAAATATGTCCCCTTTCTCCCAGCCCCTCTTCCCCTCCCTTCTGCCTGAGCCAAGAGACCTGGAGCAGGACTTGAGGCAGCAGCCTAAATGCTCTGGCATAGACAGAGCTTTCTGGGCTTTTACATTACACAAAAATAGTATTTTGGGGGCTGCAAGGTCTGAATGACAGTCCTGGGATTACAGTCTAAATTTGGGTCCTCAAATCTCAAATTTTTACTTGCCCTAGGCTGAACACACAGGACACAGGGCAGGGAAATGCTGTGGGGAGCACGGTGGGATGAAGGCACATGGGGAGCCAAGAGGGGCTCGGTCCAGCAAATAGGGCCCAGAGAAGGAAGTGGTATTGAAAAGAAAGAATAAAGAGCACTGCTTTGCTTTTGAGGTGAAACATAAAGGAGTCTAAATTAACTGCAGTCTGCTCAGTTCTTAAAATTAATAATCTTTGAAGGAAAAATAAACAGTTCTGAATTTTTAAAGTTTGTGTTCAGTTCCTTCTGTGCTCAATTTTCTCCATCAAAAAAGCTCTTTGCACTCTGTGCTTGATGGTCATTTTCTAATTAGGCAAATGCATTTTGGGATTTTTGTTTTCCCCCAAAATGAAAACTCAGTTCTCCTGGATAATTTAACTTCTTATAAAATACTGAGAATTAGAACCTAATGGGAAAAAAAACCCCTACAATACAGATTTTATGGCTCTGAAAAGCTCCCAAACCTGGAAACCTCTTAGATACTGCAGTTTCTTATTTTTTTTTCTTTTATTTTTTTTTCCTTTTTCCAAAGAATAAAGTTTACTGCTTGGAAAATCTCATAACAAATTTATTTATGCCCCTGGTGGTTAGGGGCAGCAGACTGTGATGAGGGAAGGCAGTGGGCATTGGGTGGGTTTTAGGGAAAAAAAAAAACAGAAAGAATTTTGCTCTCTTAAAAATATCAAATGTTGATCTGTCTTGATTGACACTTTTGTTACACAAGTCACTTTTAAAAATCCTGATCCTGGGAAAGCCCAAGCCTTGTCTGTGAGATGTTTGAAGGGGCTCAGGCTCCTTGTAGAAGAGAGTTGAGTACTGGCCATGGGCCAGGAGAGCTGCTGCTTGCACGAGGCTGGGAATCACTGGAAAATCACTGAATTACCTGCTGGGGACATCTACATGTCCCTGCTGGGGACAGAGAGTGAAGGTCACACTCATGGCATCGGGTTGTCCAGGGAAATGTCTACATCTAGCTGGTGTGAATCCACCCACGTGCATTTGAATGTAAAGATTTAGGAATGTTTTCCTGCATGAATTCGTTAGTGTTTATATTATACTGCTTTCCCACTAGATTTTTAAAAATGCAAAAAATCAGGTTTTGTGAAAAATCTTCTTTCTGCATAACTTCTTTGCTAAGGCCAGCCCTGCCTTTCCCTGATTCTGTCCTGGGTAAGGAAGTGGATCCTCAGCATCGGGGAGAGGTCAAGAAAAGTTTAAGAAGTGCTGTAATTAAGATTAGCACATTTTTCTTTCTGCCTAATCAATGAGGTTCTCTATGGATGGACACAAACCCATTTTCTAGTAAGGAGACTATCTGTGTGAGGAATGTGGGCCTTGATAGATCATCCTGAATGAGGGCAGCCTCTTCACTGGCCCCTGACAGCATCCCAGGAATGGCAGCTGATAGAGGGCAGCTAGGAAACCCCAGGGGAGGGGAAGTGAAGGATATTCCCATTATCTGCAGGCATGTTCTGTAGACAGGATTCCTTTTTATTTTTAATTATTATTTTGGATCTCCATCCAGAGAGAGTTGGTTATAAAGGGGAAAACTATTCGGCTCATTATCCTTTAATTATTGAAGTGAATGATTTGGGTAAAATGGAGGAAATTGAAAACATGGAGATGATATTCCTGTCCATTAGGCAAACTTAGCTTCCTAAATCAGTATCTTTAGGCTGGCAGAAATATTTTTAATTTATTCTCTCATCTGCAAACAGAGAGAACTGTGTCATTACAGAAAGGACTTTCCAAGAGCTACACATTTTATCCTCCAGTTTTTCTCTTCTTAACAATAATATTCCTGTGGCTTCCACCCTTGAGCTGCTGGTTTCTGTTTTAGTTGGGAGTTTAATTTAAAGAAAAAAGATCAGTTTGGCATTTTAAAGGATTTCCTGCCCGCCTGCTCTGCTAATGATTGTACCTCACCTCTCCAGAAATGGGAAACACTAAAACCCAAAGAGTATAAAAGGAAAGAAAAAGTTTCATTGTGGCTATAAAACATTCAATAAGAAATAATGTCATGACAAAAATACAAACATTTGCACTAAAAATAAATCGGTATTATGAAAATGCTCTAGATGAAGAATCCTAGAATTACAGAATCACTAAGGTTTGAAAATACCTCCAAGACCATCGAGTCCAGCCTGGGATCAATCACTGCCTTGTCAACCACACCAGAGCTGAGTCCAGCCATGTCCAGTCATTCCTTGGACACCTCGCAGGATGGGGACTCCAGCACCTCCCTGGGCCCCTTCCCACGCCTGACAAACCTTTCAGGGATGAAATTCTTCCTGATATCCACCCTGAACCCCAGCTGGCACAGCTTGAGGCCGTTCCTCCTTGCCACTGAGCAGAGCCCAACCTTCACCTGGCTCCACTCTCCTACCATGGATTTGTGGAGCAAGGTCTCCCTTGAGCCTCCTGCTCTCCAGGCTGAGACCCTCCACCTCTCTCAGATGCTCCCCATTACTCTTTAGACCCTTCCCCAGCTCCATTGCCCAAAGCAGATTCTCTGCAATCAAGAAGAGAGCAGTGACATTGGGCAGGCAACATTTTCCATAGCCCAAATCTTCCCTGCGAAAATGCAACAGGAGAGTTCTGGGATTGCCCATTCCCTGCTGATTTGGGTGGGTGGGAGCTGGGCAGCTGCAGAGCCTCGTCCCTCACTGCTGGTGGCACTTTACAGCCCTTGCTGGGACCTTGCTGCTGCCAGGGCCAGAGCCAGGACCAGCATCCCCACACCTCCTCCCCGCTGCCTACCTGGGAAACGGCAATGGTACTAAACTTCATAATGAGGTTTTCCAAGAAGTTTTCAAGCAGAAGGGAAGAAATTCAGCCACTCAACTCATCCATCAGGCTGCAGAACCTTCAGCAATTCTAGTGGGTTCTTCCTGCAGTGTGAAGGCACTAGTCAGTCACTATTTCCCAGAGTTTCTTTGCTGTCACAGAGTCACCTCCTGCCCCTCTCCTCTAAACCAAACACCTTGACCTTCAGCTGCTCTCTGCTGCTGGTCCCTCCTGCACTTCACAACACTCTCCTGACCTTCAGCCTCTAACTCATCTCTCCTTCAACTGTAGGGGATTCAAAGTGGGATGTGGTGTTTCGGACAGGACCTCAACACGCTAAGAAAGCAAAGAAATTATCTTCATACATCCCTGAATGAGCTTTGACTGAGAATTTGCATTACATTGCAATTCTGGCCTGTGTTTAACTTGTGATCCATTTTTACACCAGACCGTTTTTCAGTCAATTAATTTTGATGTGGTACTTGTGCATTTGTATTCTTCTAAAATGTCCAATTTTACAGTTGTCACTGAATGTTATATTGCTGGATTCCTAATCAGGTACATGGCTTGTTAAGATATTTTTTGCTCTCCTGAAGTGTTTTCAACCAAGTGTATATTGAAATTACATCTTTCATATGGTGATTTACTCCAGACAGCACTGCCCTAAGTTATGAGAGCATCAATCCAAACACTGTCAAAAACCTCCTTATTCAAAAGCCATCACTTGACTCTCATTCACAAGGAGAAAATTAAATTAATTTGACATGTCAGCATACATTTAGGTAAAACTGAGGGCTATTTTTAGCGTGGGAGAGTTGTTGAGTGGTTTAGGAGGTTTTTAGTACAGAGCACAACTCCTTAAGTAGATTTACTTGACAAGACTCCAAAAGTTGTGATAACAAATTGTTGATATACCAATTATTTTGTCTGATGAAGATAAGATCTAAACGTTTTAAACAAAGATATTAACTGTTGGTAAAACTCATCTGGCTTCAGAGTCCATCAGACTCAAACACCAGAAAATTTTTTAACCTCTTCAGCTGTTCTCCCTCTACAGTTTACCTTGGTCCTTTCTATTCTTTTCTAAAAACACAAACAGCTTGATAAGCATCTTATGCAAAAACCAACAGAGAGTCTACATTTTTTCCTGAGAGAGACTAAAGTTCATGAACTGTGTTACTCTTTTTCAGACACTCACTTTCGTAAGTGGCTTCAATAACAGAGCTGAGCTCTGGACATAATGTCACTGTTTGTTGTTGCTCAAAGTGCATATTGCTGATGCTTGGCCTTATTTTCCTTTCTATTATCTGAGATAAACAGCATATCCTTATTTCTGCTCATTGCATCTTACGTGATTACCCTCAACTCGCACGTGCATTTGGGAAGGTGGTTTCTTCATGACTAGTCTGAGTCAAATTACGTCTGAAGCAAGTTTTGTTATGTCTTTGGAAACCCATGAAAGATTTCTGAAAGCCAGACTTGTCCCTTATTAGCTGTATAACTGATGGAGCAAACATATTGACACAAACAATAAAAATCTGTTTTTAAATGAGTGGTTGAAGATTGCAAGCATAAAAACGTGGTCTCTCAACATCTACTTTTTAAGGATGCCTTTGCCTTTTGCTGCAGACCACTGGGGTGAAAATGGCTCCTGGAGCTGCCTCTACCATTGTGCTTGAGAAATTTCATTTTAAAAATAAAGGCTATTTCTTTGCAAAGACACAATGCAGTGTCCTTGGGATTTTGTTTCTATCAACAGTAAATCGTGTTTCAATCTTAAGAAGTATTTTTACACAGTAAATTCTTTAAAAAATATGATGGACCAGCTCCAAAAGTTGTGAAAGGACCCTTAGTTTGCCTTGTGCTTGTAAACCACTGTAAAAATATATACAGAGTTGAGACAAAGTTGACAGCTTTTCCTAACAAGTAAAGAAAACACACTGCACTCAAACCCAGCAAAAAGAAATGCGTGAGTTTCGTAAAGGTTTTGGGTCTGATCCACAGCTGGTAGATTAAAATATTTTAAATCAACTCCTTCCCATAAGAAGCTACAGACTTTTAAGATCTATTTTTACACAGGTAAATTAGGATGATAATAGTTTCACAACTGTTTCCCATGAAGTGTAACTGACAGTGAGTCCCCCAAAATACCTGTTCAAATGCTGCAAGCTCCAAATGTGGGTGCAAATGACCTTCTCAAAAAAAAGTGGAGGAGGTTTCTAGTGTATCTTTCAAACAATGTCAGTCTGCCAATTTTCAGACTCTAATTTTTTCCAGCTGTAAATCAATCATTTTATTAACTCTAATGTCTCCCACTGAGTTATCTGGGACTGGCAGCTTGACAAGCCATTTTTGTGGAGCCGTGAGAATAAAGTTTGTCTTGTGCATTGCCGTGATGTCATGAGCACTCACTCCTGGCTTTCATTGATCCTCTTTCACAAAAGCCTCTTTCTTTGCTCACAGCAATTATTCAGCTATTAAAGTATATTACATTAGGTTTCTTATTTTAAGAGTGATATCACTCCTTGCTTTAATGTCCAGGCGATGGAGCAATTTGTACCAACTTCCCCTGACACCGTGTTGGTGCTCCAGTCCCGCCTGCATAAAGCTGCTATTGATGGGATCTCCATGTGGAGAAGGCACAGAGGTCGTGACTCATTTAAACGTTAATATGCAATATGATGTGCTCCCTCCTCTGAAACAACATTACCAGAAACACCACTGAGCTCTGCTTGACAAGCCTTTAAACCTTTCCTCCATGTGTCTTCATCCTGGATTCTCAGGAGGAAGAAGCTCATGAGCTTTCTTCTGTGTGTACACTGCATGTGTGTGGGTGTCTGCTCCCCACTTCTGGTCCATCGTCTGTTCCAGACTGGATCAGGCATTGCTGCTCCAGGTATGCAGCTCCCACCAGTCCAGCAAAACCAGGAGGCTGAGTTGGAGAGGGAAACATGCAAAGAGAAGCTCAACGCCCCTAGCAGGGACCTGCTATGAAAGAGATGCTCCAGAGAAAATTTCACCTGGAGTCTGCACCTCATTATAACAAAAACTGTATAAAGAAGGTACAACTAAAAAAGCCTCCCTTGAAGATGCCTGACTGGGGCTTTGGACTGAAAGTCAAACTGCTGAGATGAGATCAAGGGAAACCGATTGTTCAGTCACCTCAGGCTGGAGGAAAGGAATGCATCCACAAAGGCCAAAGCCTCCAGCTGTGCTGAGAATCATCCCCGGCTGAGTTTGGGGTGGGGGAGAGCACAGCTCACAAAAGCCAGGTTTACACAGACCTTCCCCCAGCTGAGGGGGAGGAGGAGGTTTTTGGGTGCATGGAGTAAGCTCTGGCCAGAGGCAATGAACACCCCTCCTCCATGACACAAACTGGCCCAGCTGTGGAAGCCCCAACCCCACAGGCCACATCCACTGGACATTCCCACCAGAGGCAGCTGAGGGGGTGTCATCATCCATCAGAGACCCCCAAAGTGCTCGGCCTCGCACCACAGGACTGCACGTGATGCAGGCAGAGTCTGCTGCAAGAGACTGCCCCCTGCCCCGGGGGGACATGGCTGGACATTGCCCCTGGCCTGAGCCTGTAGTGACCCATGGGATCTGTGCTGCTTGGGGGGACCAGCACCACCAAGGAGAGCAGCTGGAGGGGATCAAGGCAACACTGTTGGGATCCATGGGTGGTGATATTGTCTTTATTCTGTCTCTGTCACTGCCTTTCTGTACCCCCCACCTCTCTTTCTACTTCTCTCTTTCTCTCTTTTCTCTCTCTCTCTCTTTTTCATATTTACTGTCAAATAAAACCCATACTATTGACTGGCATATGGTCTTATTTGCACCTTAATTCAGGCAGAGGTATTTCTAAAAACCTTAATAATTGGATCATAACAGGAGCTCAGAGGCCACTGAAGGACTTTCCACTGACAAATGCCTATCCAGAGCAGCAGGGTTGAAAGAGCCAGCAAGGGTTTAAAAACTGTTTGCACGACCATATGCAAATGTCAATTGAAGATAGATATGCTGATGATTTGACACTGAATTTTTCATGGCATAACCAGTGAAGAAATGCCTACCAGGTAACACAATTTTCCACTCCCTCTCAAAAGCCTGCGCTGGTGATCTAATCAGACTAAATTTATATGATCAGCTGATCAGATCAGCTTATGATCAACCTAAATGCATCACTGCTATCTTGTCTAGTCTTAATTAAGACTTATCGAGATGTTATCACTATTAACATTACTGTTCAAAGTGCAACTCACAATGACCAGTAATATGTCAAATAGAGGTGTCAATGTTTGAACACTACACTGAATTTTTAAGTCCCAGCAGGCTGGAAATAGCAGAAGCTGAAGAGAAGTAAGCACTTTTCAAAAACGTTTCATCCAGTCCTAAACTATTTGGAGTGAATTGCTCTCTGGATAACCCTTTCCACAACTGAATGAAGGAAAATAAATGACCAATTGAGTGCATTAGCCTCTGCTAAGCTGCATAGGCCAGGTTGGGTTCCAATAATGCAAAAGGTCAATTTCATACAACCATTTTTTTCAGACTACCTTGGCATGCAAAAGGACCATGAAGAGAGAGACTGAAGTTTAAAGGTTTCCTTCAAGTATGCAACTGAGAAGAAACAGGTGCTATTAAATACTTGGACAATGTATTTAGTGAGAAAACCAGCTCAAACGTCCCAGGAAATAGAGTGGAAGCAGCAGAATGGATGATGAAGCCTAGGGAAGCATTTGGTTGTGGTTTCATGTAAAAGCAGCTCAGAGAGCTCAGAAATCACAAAAACGGAAAAGGTGTTGTAAGAGAAAGTGGCAAACTTGACAAGCTGCAAGAACACGGGTTGGAAGGAGACTTGTGGGACGAGATGTTATGAAGCAGCTCTGGGATAACAGGATTACAAAGCATAACCTGCAGGTTGGAGCAATCACATGGCAATGGAAATCCAAGCAGAAGACTCCAGTCTGTGTTAGCTCCCAACAAAACACTTTAGATAATGTTCTGAAGTCTGAAGATCCGAGTCACTCGCTCCTTCTGGGGTATGACACAAGACAGCCATTTAGCAGCACATGACAGTGATGCAGAAGGATATAAACAGGCTGTAAAGTGGAATAACATGCTCAGCTATAACTGCCTGGAGAGCGTGGGCTCATGGCACAGAACTGCTGCCCTGTGAAGGCTGTTCTGATGGGACCACACAAGTTCAGGAATTTGCAGTCAGTTCCCAGAACTGGAATTAAATGGAATGAAAGGATCCATCAACATTAGTGACTTAATCTTCGGCAAAAAATCGGAAGGACTTTGGGTTGCCGAATCTTCTCTGAGGTTTCCATCTGCTTGATCTCCTGTAGGATCGTTTTTGTGTGACAGCAATGGGACTCTGGCTTCTGTCACCTCTGGGATAAACAGACTCTGCAATAGACACCTTTTCACACTTGTCATGTGATTCACTTAATGAAGGCCCTACAAATTTGCATAAATTTTCATGTGAGAAGAGTCCTGTCAAGGAAGAGAAGCCTCCTGCCAGACTGGCTCTAATGGTTCCTGACTCTGGGCAACAGTCAGACCTACCAGCTTAAAGGAAAAGAAGAGGAGGAGGAGAAAACTTTCAACTAAAGAAGCTTTAGTGGCAAAAATGTGCTTCAGAGGAAATATTATTGGGTCCCTCTGTTAAAATTTGATAATCACTTAAAAATAATCCTATCACACCAGCAAAAGGGAAAAAACTGAGTAATGGAAAAAATTGCATGAGATGGGTTATATATAATAATCATCAAGGTTTAATGTAGTTTGTATATGTACCATAGTGAAGGAAGATGTTCTCTGCTTTCACTTCTTGCTGCCTGCTCTTAGTGCAAACCTCTGTATGGAGCTGGAGCTTTTTAAACCCCTAAGCAGCTGGTGATAGTACCTGGCACCCACTGGGGCCACCCTTCCCAGCAGAGGTGGTCCAGCCAAAGGGAGCCAAGAGGGGGACATCCTGGGATGGATGGATGGATGGATGGATGGATGGATGGATGGATGGATGGATGGATGGATGGATGGATGGAGCAGAGTTATAAAGAACTTCCTATGCAATGGTAAAGTGACACAACATCTATACCTGATTATTTAAAGCACCTTGTGGTTGATGGGGCATGCTGGGTTTACACCTGAGTGATCATTCACTCTGGGTACTCCTGTTGTCCCAGGGTTAGTTCTGGATCTGAGAACTGGCAGCCATTTGGAGCTGTTCCATGAATTTTTCTTTTAATAGCAGGCATTTTCTTCATTGTGCATTGTGACAACCTCCAGTGCACAAGAAGTGTGAACACTCATGGTTTCATCCTGACTTGGACTGAAAGCAAAATTAAAGCTAAAAGAGTCCCATGCAAAGGAAATCTTGCTTCTTGACCTGCTTTGACAGCAGCAGCAGCAGAGCTGAGCCCTCAGTGGGGCACAGGCAGCCACTCCCATTTACAAGTTTGTATTTCCAAAGTGGTTGCTGTCGGATGGAGAGTGGCAGCCAAACTCAGTATAAATCTCTTGCCCAGGGAATCCCTGAGCCAGACACAGTGGTGGGCCCTTCTGCTAAGGCAATCTGTAAACAAGAGTCCAATATTTCTCAAGCATCACTATTCATGCTCACATCAACTTCATAATTATTAGTCTAACAGTGTGTTTGCAATCTACACCTGTGGCATATACACTGCAAAGAGCAGAGTTTGTCTGTGCAGGTGTAAGGGGAACTTCCCCCATCATTTTTGAGGTCAAATAGCCTGGACTTCTGGATATCCACAGACACACCACAGCCAACATTAGTACAGTAGTAAATCATCACCAAAATTGGTAGCTCACTGACCAAGTCGTCAAAGTGAGCAAGTCTGGGTATTAAGCATGTTGACGACCAGAGGACACCACGTTTTTCATTGAGGCCTCAACACCTTTTACCTGCCATGACGTCCATCTGATCTGAAAATCTGGACCTCAGTCCCAAAGGTTTTTTAACTTACTCTGACATACAGGTACACATCAAGCAGCAGGGATCATGATAAGGCAAATGATTGTCACTGGATGCTGTGTGTGGTAAGATTTTCCATCAGTTAAAAAGAAATTAAAACATGCATTTAAATGAAATAAAATAGTTACTGTTGAAGTTCTGAGAAATCCAAGTAGTAATTTTCAGGGTGGATGCACCCTGAAAACAATGTTTTCAGAGTATTGTTTGTCTTGGAGAAGAAGTGCTCATAAATCTATGGCCTATGCCATTGCAAAGAAATTATCGCAGCTCATTTCAGGCCCAAACTAATTAATCAGCACTTGCTGCCATATTAATTAGCCAAAAGTGACCTCAGATGTATTTGGCCTTTCCCAGCCACTTAAACCTAATGGGAGAGTATGCACCTGAGGCAAAACCTAGGAATAAATAGATGTGAAGCCTGCTTCCAGCTGGGTAAATACAGCCCAGACTTCTCAGTTCCTACACTTGTGAAATAAACTGCACCCCAACCTTGCCTCTCTTTGCTTTCTGGCCTTGAGGAATATCTGACTCTCTGGGTGTTAAATCAAGCCTTTGCAATTGCCTTATGCAGCGGTAGCCTTGGAAAACTTTACAGCTTGGTCTTGGCCACTCATGAGATTATTGCTGCAGTGTTTCCTTCTGGGAAGGTTTGTTCCACTGGCAATTCACTGTGTGCCAGGTGTGCATGGCTATGGCAAAGAGACCTCCACAGAGGGGATGCTGAGGGCTGTGCAGCTCCTTCAGGAGCAGGATCCCTCCTCCACACAGCCCTCTTGCTCTGACATGCCAGAGTCTCTTCTTCATCACCAGCTTGTTTTCAGGACCAGAGTTACAAATCCAACCTTTATAACCTGCAACTTTATCACAAGAAAAATGGCTCAAGTGCCTTTCTTTCCAGCTACCCTTTAGTGATGGTGAAGAAGGGAGAGCCAATGCCACATCACCATTTGAATGGTCATTTACAACTACACATCCAATTGATATTGGTTTTCCTAAATCAGATGATCCTTTCCAGATTGAAATTAAGGAATCTGGATTTCTCATTTGGAGCGCTTTCTCTAGATTAGGACATGGAGCTGTGTTATGTGAGCTAGCTTGATTTAAGCTGCTGATTAAGGAAAAGCACTTAAGAATTCTCAAAGCTAACCAGGTCAGGAATGCTATTCCTGTAGATCTATTATACCATATGAGTCAATATCCTATATAGATGTGGTATTCTAGATCCCTTTACTCAGTTTTGTGATCTTAGTGTGCCTAACTGTGCAATTCTCTGACAAGAAACATGATTATCCCCATTGCACAGATGAAGTGACTTGCCCAAGGTATTGAGTAAGGATCCAAGTCCTCCCCAGTAGCAGGAACTCAGCCTTTCCAACTGGTGCCTGTACAGGAATCTGGACTCCACTGCAATCCATTATCAGCACAAGCAGGATAAAAAATACAAATACAAACCCCCTTTTCTGTCAGAGCCCATTATGGGACTCCCAAAGGCAGCACAACCACCATGGAATCCCTCCCTCTATCAGAGGGATAAAGCTGGAGCACCTCCAGCCACTGCTCCCATTCTGCTTATGTACAAGCATGTAACTTTGGAAAGTTTCTGGTCTCAAGAAAGTCTCTGGATTTGAAAGTGTTTTTTAAGGTACTGGAATATTTTTCCTCCTAAAGAAGCTGCAATTCCCACTCTGAACTGTTTAAGCAAAATACCAGTTTTCCTCTTTTCTGAGTCTCTCTGACTCCTATAAACGTGCTTTAAGAAGCTCCTCAACTGAATCATCTCCAGCTGAAATTGCTCGCTGCTGCTCTTAAACAGCCATTAACATTTCAAAAAGCTGTTTGAAAACACCAAATCTCTCTTGAGTCACTTCCAAGAAACTTTTATGAATCATGGTTTGTATCATATCACACCATTCAGCAAGGCATGGGCTGGAACAAAGGCATTAATGGGCATGACCAATCTTTAAAATATCCACGTGAGGAATAACAGTTAAACATTGTGAAAGTTACAGCTGGGGATGTAGGAAGCTGTAGGTGAACTTATGGCTGCTACCTAAAGACTGTTTCATTTTCTTCATGTCTTTTGAGCCTGCAAAGATTGAAACATTCAGTGTAGGAAAAAGGCATTATTTTCTGAAATTGCAGTCGTGCCTCCTAAAGTGCTCCTGTTTCTGCAACACGACCTTAAAACGCATTGTAACTCAAGAACAAATTATGTCGGTCTCTCTTGGGACAATGTCAGAGCACGTTACATTTTCAGCTGAAGATTGCTTGAAATCAGTCACAAGAGCCTCTGTAGGAATTCTTTAAGGACTTCTTCCAATGGGGTGAATTTAAAAGCAAGATCACTGTTAACCACTTCACTCTCCTAATCCAGTTCACCTTGTTATTTTGGCACCACATGTTGCAAAGGGAAGGGTCCTTGCATTTCACACATTCTTTCTAAATCAATGGAGATGCCCTGCTGCTTTTGGAAAGGCTGATTATTTTGTTTATCAATTTTAAAAATGCTCACTTAACTACCTCTGAGACTCCATTTCTCTAACATTAATGGCAGAACTGGGGAGTGAGGAAAGTGGCTTCCCTGTAATCCTGCAGGCTTCTGACACCTTTTCATCATCACTGAAGATTTTTTAATTGAGAAGTGTCACTGAATCTTTCGAAGCAATGGGTTAATGTTGAAATTTAAACTCTAAACCAACAGGGACCTGTTTGTTTAATGGCAAGTTGTTGATTCAATATTGATATACAGAGAGAAAACAGGAAAAATAACCTGACAATGATGCTCAAATGAGGTTGCTGGGAGCAAATCTGGTCAGGCTCTGCTGCAAACTAAAGATGAGCAATCATTTCCATCTGGAATAGTGCTAGAAGACATCTCAGTGTTATTTCTTTTTAAATTGGTGAGTTGAGGTCAGCGCTGGTGTAAAATGGAGGTAAAATGGTATAAAAATATCCCCTTTGGAGGCAAGGATTTTGGGGAGGAGATGGCTCTTTTGTCCTGGAGTTTGAAGTGCCTTCACTAAAAGGTTGTTTCGTCTGCTGAGGGGTACAAAGGTGCTGATAAAATAAACCAAGGTGGAAAAACTCTCCTCAAGGGGATTACTGTGACGGGAGGGGAAAGGTTTATGCACACAGCTTTTCCTAGCCCTGATCACGGTCATAAGTTTGAAAACTTGTCCCTCCAATCTACAAACCAAAAGGGAAATAAAAACTAGCCAGAGATTCAACTGTATTTTCTACTATCTCAAAATCTAGAAGATTGACAGATGATTTCTGAACACTTTGAGCTGGCAATATTCATAAAGCTGCTTTCATTTGTCAGCATTTCAGTGTCAGGTTCATTGAAGCACGGAGTGGAACTGAGCGATTCTCATTCCCAAAAGCACACCCTGACCACCGGGCTGGAGAATCTGCCGTGTGCTCACTTTCTAGGTGAGGATACTGAAACAGCCCATGCAAGACCTGTCACAGCAGGAGGGACCAAAGGGTGTCTCTCCTATGTTGATGGAGAAACTGTCCTACACACCAGAACTCAAACCTGCTAATATTCAGGCAATAGAGCATTAATTACTGATTTAATGTTGGGGACAAAGGCTGTAGCAGCAATGATGTAAAAACCTTCAATTGCTATTGCAAGAAAACAAAAGGGTGTATTTCCAGCTGCAGCAAAACAAAAATTTCTGGGTTTCCATTTTGGGGAGGGGAAAAAAAAGCAAACAGGCAAACAAACAAATTACAGCAGATTAATCACAGGCATTAAAAAATATCACTTCCTCTCTCCAGATGGAAAAGAGTGTATTTGTACAGCCCATATTGAGAGTGTTTCTTTCTTTTGAAAGGTAATCAGAGAACTAATGAAAAACACAAAGGCAAAAGCAGTGTCTGGTAGTACCTTGAAGATCTACTGCAATCCTCAGAGAGCCTGGAACAGCAAAAATATTGTTCCTGTAGTCTGCCAGACTTTTCCACCCCCATCTCTTTGATGATTTCTGCAATATAGGAAGAATGGGCCAACAGCAAGCAAAAAAGCTCCTTTCCAGGTCTGGGTATTCTTAAATATCTAGATGTGATTTCCAAAGACCCAAATCAGTGAATTGGGCATGTTACCTATCGATTGTAGTGAAAATATTCTGCATGTTATATGAAGTCTGTATTAGCTTCTGTCCTGAGAATTGGTTTGAAGTTATATCAGAATCAGGTGTAAAGTCCATTCATCACAATAAGAATCTTAACTTAATTTCTGGACCTGGTCCTTAGAACAGTAGGAACTGAGCCAAAACCCAAATCCCAACTATCTTCTCATCCCATGCCTTTCCCTGCAAGACTCCAGTCCCCTCAATTTCTGTGAAAGGGAAGGGGATCCCACTGGAAGGGGTGGGAAGCCACTTGCTCAGCAATCATCACTGTGCATGTATTTGAGGTTTTAGGGTTTAACATGAGCATGTCTCAAAGGAGACCACAAACAAGGGGTTTGGTCCCTTCCCTGCCAGATTCTGCCTGCAGTTCTGCCAGATTCTGACACTACCAAGAAGAAAAAAACTGAAGATGAACAACACAGATGACATATGATAATACCCAGTCTAATGCATCTCCGATTTCTTTCAAGCTCTGGAGAACCAATAACCCAGGCACTGAGCTCTAGAATGGTTTCACCCCTGTGCAGCATACATCAAGCTTCAATCTCCTCTTCCCTTCTCTGAAATACTTAAACCATATGTTCACCCTCAGCACAAAGGTGACTTTAATCCACGGTGCACACATACAGGCCCACAAAGCAGCTCAGTTTTTGTGCACGATCCGGAGGGAGGTGTGCATGTGCCAAACACATCAATCCTCCAAGAAGCCAGTGTGAGCAGAAACCTCGGTGACACACGCAGTTAACTATTTAGTGCACAGCACTGCAAATGGCTGCAGGACTGAGGGGCTCACAGTGTGTGTTGTTCTACATCCCTCTGGCTTCCCTCGATGCAGGTGCCCTGCACAGGCATTCATTCCTGTACACAGTGGGCAGTGCCCTCCTTAGTAAGGTGTTAAAGCTTGTGTTGCTTTGTGCTTTTGCTTTTCAGCTTATCACCCAATCATCTCAGCCTGGCAGGTACTGAACGTCACACTTGCAGTCCCACAGCCACAGTGGATGCTCAGCCCTGTGCTGGTTTCTCAGTGAGTCTGCAGCCCAGACAGTGCAGCCAAAGTGTGTTGGCTCATTGTGCATCCGAGGGCCAGCCTTTACCTGATCCAAGCTCGTGCAGCCCAGAGGAGTCTGCCTTGTAGCAACTGAGCAACCTGGTCTAGTGGAAGGTGTCCCTGCCCATGGCAGGAGGTGGGAAAAGGATGCTCTTTAAGGTTCTTTCCAGCCCATCCACCCTGTGATTCTAGAATGGCCATCTCTGGGCTATTTTAAACCAGTGCACCTGCTGCCCACCCCATATTGTGCTGCACAGTGAATATGAATGATGTAGCTGATTGTGTCAAGCGGTGCAGAGCTGTATGGGAGAAAGCAGTCTCAGCTGCATCCCTTCCTGCCCCTCTGCAAGATGGAATAGCCCATTTCCATCCTTCTTAATTAGCATGGGTAGCACACCTACAAAGGGAAGCAAGAGGTTATGCTCAGCAAACAATGGCCCACTCAATTAAAAGAAAATGCTCCTAGAAAACATGGAGCAGGGGAGTCAAGTGTTTTAATTTATCCTCTGCTGCCCTTTATCCAGGCTTGATTCTGCTGCCACAAGAAAAGTCACTTCTCTGTCTCTCCTCTTTCTCATGTCTACCCACCACAGGGATCAAACCTTGCCCAGAGCAAACACCTTGGTGCAGTGAACCAATTGCCTGGCAAATGCTTCCCAAAATTGTCACAGCAAGGCAGAGGCCTATAGCAAACAAGTCAACAGGACAGGCAGCTAACCATAGTTTAATGAGGCTTCTGTGCACAAAAAGAAATTACTGAAATGAAAACTTTAACAGTAAAAGCATTCCTATTCATGAGTCACTTTAGAAGAGAGAGCTGAGGACTGCTTTCCCTCTTACCTGTGGGTGCTTTATAACAGCTTTGGGTTATTAGATGAGAATTTTAAACTTTCACTTCTCTTTGCCAGTGCTGCAATTCTCTTGTGCAAGCTGGCAGGTTTGTTTTGCAATGGCTTCTTCAGCCAGGTATCAAGATCATCTTTCATTTAAACAAAATAATAGGTTTCTACTCAGGTTGAGCAAAAAATCCCAAGCAGAACAGGCTCAAAAGACAAGAGCCAAGTGGAAATCTTGTTATCAGTTTCCCAAAAATAGCACGAGTTTTATGTATTTTTTCCTCTCTAGTTCACAGTTCTCAGTCAGTTGGATAGGCAACTCTGCTCTGTTATTTAGTCCATTTATTTACTTTCTGCCCTCACTCAAAGCAGAAAAACCCAAGCTGGCTGGTTTCATATGTCATGTCTCCACCACTTACACCACTCCTGCTGGGGACCTGGTGGCTCTTGCCTGGGAGCTGCTGTGACAGCAAGGCCAAAGCTGGTGGGCACACACTGAGCTTCTGCCTCCAGCCCACCCTGACCCACAGAAGAGGGGTCATCTGTTGGTGTGAAACACCAAAACCTGGAGGGGATCTGCCATGAACCGAGGGTCTGGCCAAAACAAATCCAACACCCAGCTCCCACAGGTTTTTGGAACACTTCTCCCCCATGGCTTGTGTGATTTATTGTGACTATCATGATGATCCAAAGGATATATTTGTCCTTTGAAGCACATTTTCTACATGCTGAGCACAAAGAGAACAAACCAGAAAACAACAGATACTTGAAAAGCCATTAAACTTCAAGTCTGAAATTTAAGAGGAGGTTCTGTGACATCCTTTTACATCTGCATCCAGAAACAAGGAGCCACACCCCCAAATTCCCATCCAGAGCACAGCAGGTGCCACAAAACCTTGTGGTTTCTGCTGCCTCCCAGAATGACAAACAACTTCTCCAAAATTTGGCAGCATCCAGCAGCCTTGACAAAACTCCCCATCACAACCTTTGTGGCAGCAGCACCTTTCCTTGAATAGAAGGTCACCGGAGCACAGGTTGGAGCAAAGATACAAAAAAAATGTATTAAAAAATTGGAAGACTGTAGCAAGGGAACATAGAGCATAACGTAGTAGAAAATAGACAGACAATGCATTGAATGTGGCTCCATTTCACACAACAGACTGTTCAATGGCAGATGTCAAGTGTATTTATGGTGTGGGAACATTTCCAGCTACTTCCTGGGGTCTTGGTAAGATTTCTATGATTTGCCTGAGAGAAAGTGTTGCCTGATTAGAGATGAGAGGGTTTTTTCATATTTATGGCTCTAGTTTCCACCTTCCATAAACTGTTCTGTGCTGTCAGAAGACTACTCAAAATCCTGCTCTGCAACAACCATCATTCCATGCACCTCCCCCCGTTTTCAAGGGAAAGAATTTCTTTTTTTCTGAAAAATCATATTACAATTGACTGAAACTAATGGCAAACTCACATTAAATTAATTGGATTATTTGGCAACAAAATCATTAAGAAAAATGGATCATCAGAACACATTTTCCTTGGTATTTTCAAGGAAAAACTTTCTGACATTTCATTTGGAAACCAAGTTCTGTTTCAAAAGATATTCAGGTTTAAAAAGGAGGAAACAAAAACAATCAAATACAGCATGCTGAGACGAACAAAATATTTTCCTGACCCCACCCAAAATATACAAACAAACAAAAAAAACCCCTTAAAAATATATATTTAGGTTTTCTTGTGGGAAACCAATTAATTTACAATAAACTCAGAATGAATCTTATCTTGGGAAGAGGGTGGTCCCATGAAATAAAGTCAGCAGTTTGCACAGACCCTGTCTCCAACATTTGCTATAGGGGGAGTTGCTTCTGCTGGTGAAGTTTTGATAAGCTACACATTGGTAGAAAGCAAATAAACAAGGCAGAGATGCACCCAGCTGACACAAACCCCATAGGAGAAGTCAACTATAACATCATCAGGCACCAGACAGAGGAAGGAGGGATGGTGTCAGTGAGATGAGCTCAAATCAAATTGTTCACAGGAGGAAGAGAAGACCTTCAATGCCAACATTCATCAGCTCAAAACTGCTTTTTTGGCTGACTGCAGTTCCAGAGTCTGGAGTGGGAGCTAAATCCAGGGGAAAACCTTTCCCTGCTGTCTCCCTCAGAGCTGCAGGCAGAGCTTATGTGGCAAATCAGGGATGGGGTCAAGTTGCTGGTCAAGACCAGATTTCCAGGCTGTCTTGCCCACCTTAGGGCTGGCAGTTCATTGTTCCACAACAGCATGGAAGCCCCAAATCTCACTCTTTCAAACCGTAATTCTTTATTACTCGCTGTAAAAAATACCCTGGGCCAGCTACAGTTCTTCTCACCTGTTCCCCATTTCCAGTTCTGCCTGGGGAACACTGGGCAAAACTCAGCCCTGGGTAGAAGTCCCATCTTTTTGTCTGTGCTGGAGCAAACTGGGAGGCGTCAGCATCAGGTGGGCTCTGGCAGTAGGGGAGGTGCTTGCTGATACACAAACCTGTGATATTTGTATGAGAATACCAAGTGCTACCCCCATACACACCATCCAGGGATTTTTCCCCCCTCAGGCTCAGAAAACTGATGAGGGTGCAGCGAATGGGGGTCTCCCGGGGCCAATTAGCAGAGATTTGGGCAGCATCCAGACACTGCTGGGGGTCACTGAAAAGCCTTGAATTTCCAGCTGTCTCCCCTCACTGCGCCATTCATTTACCAACACACACAGTGGGCACAGGTGGAGCTGGATCCAAAATAGAGTTTTGTTTATCCAGACAGGAGGGCTCAGGCATCAGTCATGGCAACCCACATTGTGTGTTTGCATCCAAATATATTCCAAGCACTACAAATCACCCCAGCATGGTGGCTGGAATGCAAACAAAGGGATGCACTGGGGACAAAGAAAGGGAGCTGCTGATGCTGCAAGAACCTTGTCACCTGGAAATCCTGTGCCAGGTGTGTCACCAACACATTATTACCTTCCTGGGATGTGCTTTACATTTCTTTGCCCATGCAAACCAGAGGAGAAAGTGATGAGAGTGAACCAGCTCTCCCTGCTGTGGTGAGGGCCCTGCAGCAGGGAGCAGGGTAAAGGGGAGAACAGAAGTCAGGTTTTACTCGAGCTCTGGATTGATGGACAGAACTTGGGTACCTGCCCTCTTCTCTGGAAAGGGAGGAATACACTTACATAAAATATGAACAGTTGTAAGGAACAATNAGAACTTGGGTACCTGCCCTCTTCATAAAATATGAACAATTGTAAGGAACAACCAGGATGTGTCTCTGGTAAATCTGATGATGGCCCATGTGCTGCTCAAAACCTCCCTGGAAAACCAGACAATATCTTTTCTTTTGTTTTTCCACTTGCAGGGATGCTCAAGTGCTTCTTATAACTCCAGAGCAGAAAATTTTTCTACAGGAGCATGATGTTTTGAAGGTGATGGTATGTTTTTATGAGGCCAGGAGGGAAACATTTTGGCCACAACTAAGAGTTTGCTGTCTAGACACATATGTGACAAAAACAGGGACACCTTAGCACAACCCTTACATAGCTCACAGAGTACTGAACACAACTACTCAGAGACCCTTTTAAGCCTCACATCCCAAAAGTCGTTCTGCCCGCAAGCAAGCTTCAGCCAAAATACACAAATTTCAGGGACACCCCAAATCCTGCCCTCATCCCAGGCACTTCCCCCATGCATCCTGCCAGCCCAGCATGAATTCAAGGGCTGGATATGAAGACTGCAGTTAACAGAAACACTCCCAACTTCAGACAGCTTCAAACCCTGTTAGACAGAAGGAATATCTGAGTTTCCACACTGTAACCAGAGGAAACACTCTGTGTGTTGGAGGGAAGTACTTCTCAGGGATCAGGCAAAATGTGACTACTTGTAGAATCACATCAGCCTGAAGTGCAACCTATTGTGCAAGGAATTTACAGGAAACATCCATTTTCTGTTCAAGGGTATCTCTGCTGCCCCTTTGGTTTCTGCTTGCATGGGGTTCACAGGACACAGCAGCGCTCTGTCAGCTGGAGGACTCTGCACAGATAAAGAGCTCAATCTGAGAGAAGCAAACATGTCAACCAGTGATAAACATTTCTGTCATTAAGGATGAAGCGACTGATGTGGTTCCAGTTGTCCTACTGTGGGTACAGGAGGATAATCCCATTATCAGTCATCTGCAAGAAACTGAATCAGCAGTCTGACCATGGGCACAGGTAGCAGGGGAGGTGTCAGATGGCAGCCAGGCACCTCAGGAGCAGAGGTTAAAAGCTGCCAGACAGGTATGAGGTTTCTTGTCTTACTGATCTAACCTGATCAAAGACACAGGGCATGGCTACTTGCTGCAAAAGTCCTGAAGCACAGCTATCCAGTTGTCTTTGCACTGACGCCAGGTTTCAACAACAGAAGCCATCCCTCTGAGAATGAGACACCTAAAAGTAGTAGAAATTTGGAGTTAAACCTCATCTCTAAAGAAATGCAAATATCAGTTATGTTTAATAGCAGAGCACCACAAACTTCAGCTCCAAAAAACTGCTGCAACTGTGGGGACAGGGTCTCCCTGAAGACACTAAAGTGTGCTCTGCTGAACTCTGCTGTACCTTTCCTGATCTTTTTCCATTAGATGCAGGGTCACATCACCCCACAGACTACTCTTGGTGACCCCAAAATTATGTGGGTCTGATTCCCACTGCACACACCCCACATGGAGCAGCTCCTTCACAGCACAGCACCACTCACCTGCAGTAGAAGACTGGGACAGAAATGGGCTGCCCTGGTCATGCCAGTATTGATACAAGCACTTTATATTAGGTTAAAAAGGTATAAAAAAGTATCTTCTGCACCCTGACTGGAAATGAACCCCAAATCCAGTACTCCTCCCAATTTGCTGTTGAACACCTCATTAACCTACTCTAGAAGCATTCTGAAATGCATTAATCTGCATTGCTTGATAAGGATTGGAAATGTCTCTGTCCCCAAACCCCACAGCTGGCCAGACTCTCCATGCCATGGGCCCCTTTGTTCTTCCCAACCCAGCAGTGTGGCACAGGGCTCTTGAGGTTCACCACCAGCACAGGGCCAGCTGTGGCCTCAGGTCACCACGGCACTGGGACAAGATGCTGTTCATCCCAGGGAGCAGGCGGTAGGAAATCAGCCTGCCATGAGACACTGCTGTGCTTTGGCCAAACAAATATATTTTCAGTGTTCAAAACAAACTTTGTATTTTAGGTATTATTGAAAATTTCCAGCAAAAAGATGTTTAGATATTAGAATTTCCATTCCTTGGTAATCAACAATTTTCTTCAGCTTTCCCCTGAAGAGTTACTAAAGCACCGAGTGACTGGGTTTGGTCTCTCCAACTACCAGTAGCGTACCCCACACAGCATCTTCTCCCTTCCACTGCCATCTTGACCAGCTCCAGCACCCTGGGAGCAAGGCATGCCAATCAGAACAGTAGGAAATGCAATTTCTGATGACTTAAGAATCATTGAAACGACACAAAACATTATATTTTAGAACAATAAAAGTGCATGTTTCATTTGTTTGTGCAAAATATTTTACATTGTTGCCGAATTCTGCAGCTGTTTCTGTCCTTGCTAACCCTTCTCACAGAAGTGGTTTTGCTTACTTCTGAAGGTTACATGGCTCACACTAGATGCACAGAAAGGATGACTGTGCCATGTCTTTGAATTCCTGTTGTTGGTTATGCCTGGTTAGGAGTGATTACACTTCAGTGATGATTATCACTCACAAGTTCCTGAAGCACTGCCACAAATGCAACTCCACCTTCCTGAGTGTTCTTGTTTGGGAATTGCTTTGCAGTTGGGTTTAGCACCTTGACAAAATCTCCACTGCAGAACCATCCTAGCGTTAGTGTTACTTCTACCAAACTTCACAAAAATGCCATCAGGAAGGCAGAGAATAGAGTGAGCGTTGCTGTGAAGTGGGAAGGTGCCAAGTCTTTCCTCCTTCCTGCAAGGAAGCTTCATGGCCCTAAAAGAAGGGAATGGGGACTCTTGGGTGGCTCTGAGAGCAGAGCACATGCAGAGCTGGAGCACAGTAATAACCAGGTCTCTCTGCTAATACAGGACCTGGTTAAGGAATGAGGTGATGCCATCACAAGGCTTTCATTTAACTTCATTTCAGTAATCCACCCAGCGTGGGTTATTGGCTGATGCCCTGAAAGGGGATGGTGAATCCTGGACAATGCTGTGGTGGAGCAGCCCAGCAAGGGGAATAAGTTTTAGGATCAAAAGGACATGTGAAAACCCCTCCAAGATGGCTGAAATTGCTTGTTTGTCTGTTACTGCTGCCTGTAACAGAGCTCCTGCTGTCTCAAGCTGCCTGGAAGTTGTTCACCTTGGCTCCTTTAGCATCTCTCCAGCCCATGGGATACAAGGGATTTGAGCTTCTACAGAATGATTAAATAGACATCACTAACATTTGTCACCAGTACACTTCAGATTACAGTATTAGAGACCACATGTGGAGCAGACACAGCAACCCAAACACTAAGATAATGAAGAACTGAGAACTATGGATTAGTTCAATAAATAGCAGAAAACTGGGGGAAATAACCATTAGAGACTAGGCTTCTAAGCAAAAACATAGTGGGTGCTAACTCGAGAAGTCTGTAAAATGTTCCAGCTGCAATATTTACACATGGGAAAAAAAAAGAAGAAAAGAACCAAACTGATAATTATTTTGCTTTTCATTATGTCAAAATTAATGGTGAGACCGAAGCAACTAGTTCTGTTTCCACCCAAGGCAGAGTAAAAGTGGCACTGCCAGAAGGGTGGCAGCACCATGAAGAGCCTCCTTGGCCCAGCACACCCATTACAGCCGCTTCACTGTGAAGCAGCAAAGATCTGTGCTAACACCAACCACTCCCATGGAAGCTGCCAGCTTGAGAAAGGAGTGACACTGTCACTTTAGGACAAAGCCAAGCAGAGAAACGTGTCCCAGGAAGGATCACAGAGCAAAGTGGACGTCCCAGGAGCTCCCAGCAGGTGGCTGAGGCTCCAAGTGCCCCCAGTGGGGTCTGGTTTGCCAGAAGGAGCACGAAAGCCCCACTAAGGCTCCAGCAGCCCCAGCCCCCAGGGCTGGCACTAATGAAGCTGGCTGGCCCTCCTTCCCTTTTTCTTCTCTTTTCCCAGGTTGGAGCACCCCATCCCACCAGAGTCTACTTGAAAGAACAACGTACTTCCTTTGTATGGGGAAACAAATGAAGATTAATGTGTTAGCTCTAATTAATCTGCAATGACAGATTAGCAGAGCAGTGGCAGTGCCTTTTGCTGCTGCAGGAGCCAGTGCTGATAGGACAGCTGGTGAGAGAGGACACCAAATTCAATTTGCTCCTCATTTACATACATATGACAACCATCTGTGCTAATAGCGCTGCAACGTCTCTATTAGACTCTCTTCTAGCGTGCCAGCTCACCTAGACTCCAATTAGACCTTTCAGTGAGAAATCTTAAAGCATAAATATTTGCTGAGGGGAAGGAGTGGCCCAGCAAGAGGCTGTGCACCGCCTGCTTTTCCTGCTGGAGCCTGAGCCCTCCTCAGTCCCTGGCCTAGGATGTTCTGCTGCTGTTTAGCACTTGCTGATGAGGTGCTGAACTCCATCAGCCCCAGCCCCATGTTGTCCAAAAATGCTTTAAGCCAGGTGAGAAAATACAAAAGATCTGCAGGGGCTGGTTGAAAATCAGTCCTGCAATGAGGAAGAAGCCCTGGCCAGCACGGGTGCATGTCTGCCCCATATTTTCACCCAAATTTGGGAGCTCTGACTCAAGTGCTATCGCCAAGGGTGGAAGGGGCTGTTGAAGGCCATGGAGAGGTACTTTGTGGGAGGTCACCCCTGCAAAGGTTGTGTCCTGCCCAGGGCTCAGCTGACACCCCATTACCAGCTGTGCTGGAGCAGTTGTGCCTGCACAGCACGAACACACCCCCAGCTTCAGCCACAAGTGTGCCACGGGTATTGTTGCAAGTGGCCATTAATTGTTGTATACACATTTCAAATGGCAGTCCCAGACCCCCCCTGAAGCTAATTAGGGAACCAGTTAATTAATGAGCCAGTTTACTTACCCAGTTCTTCCTGTTCTTCCCATCTGGGGTGATTTCTACCATTTTGAGTTTACTTTTTGCTTTCTAGCCGTAACACCTCAGCTCTGCAGAACATTTATTTAACTGAGAGCACAGGAAAGGACTGGTCAGGAGAAAGGACTGGGCAGGAAGTCCTGGATGGATTACACCCATGGATGTGATTACACCTGTAGCCAACCTAAAGCTGGGCTACTGCTCCAGGCACTGTGAAAGTCCCTTCAACAATGACCAGCTGGAAACTAGCCATGAAGAGTGAAGTAGCAGCCACTTCTGCCACTATCCCAAATTCATACCTTCACAGGATTCAGTGCTGCAAGGACTTTTCTCCATGCTGACCAAGAATCAAGCCCCAGTCCGGAGTTGCAGCATGGCACTGGATGAGCCCTGTTGTGAGCACACTGCTCTTTGTCCCAGCACACACGAAGCAGGATCAGTCCTGCAGTGTCTCCGTAGGGAGCCTCCCCCCTGGCTGTGCTGGTACAGCTACTTCTGACAGACTGTCTTGGGGTGATGTTATGATACTTGTATTCCCTATCGTTTGCATATGTGCTTAGAAATGTGGTCCTGTAGTTTAATTGCATCCAGCAGCCGGGAGAAACTGCCGGGCGCGGGTTGTTTTGAAAATCTCCCCCAGGCTGCTCGGCCGAGGAGCGAGAGGGAGGAAGGGACATTGCTTAGTCTGGCTGTGGCCGCTGTTCGTGGTTGCTGCTGGGTTTTTTTTTTTCCTTCCCTGGGATTTTGGTTTTTCTCTTTTTTT
>VZTX01030676.1:0-11659 GCA_013400915.1 Pardalotus punctatus | reverse complement strand
GGGATGGGATGGGATGGGATGGGATGGGATGGGATGGGATCAATGGGATGGGATGGACCCCACACCCACCCGAGCTCCGCACCCAAACCCAGCACCCAACGATCCCACTCCCACGGGGACACCCCAAAACATGCCAAAATTCCTGGGAAAAGCCACTGAATGATCGAAGGTGTCTCTGCATCTTCAGCAGAGCCGAGGGGAGGCGGCTGAGAAGGAAAAACAAAAATCTGGAGCTGGTCATTCCCACAAAAAAAGCGAGTCCTGGCTGCTCCAGAGCCTGGGGCCGGAGCTGTCAACGTGTCAGAAGGGAAGAAACCTCCCTCAAAAAAAAGCAAAACCTCCCTCAAACAAAAGCAAAAGCTCCCTCAAACAAAAGCTCACTTCAGGCAGCTGGGCTGAGCGTGGAACAGCTCAGGGCAAAAAATTCCCATTAAATTAATTGTGCTTCAGGGCAAAATCTTCCCATTAAATTAAAAAATCGGTGCATCATTTGAACGAGCTGTCCCAACAAGGCACTGCCATCATTTGGGTGGGGTCAGCAGAGTGGCTGAGGGGGCTTTGCCCCCATTTCTTGACCCCTTTCACCTCCCCGTCCCTGGCACTGCAGAAATGCCTGTGAAAATCAACACCTCTTTTCCAGCTCATCCTTAACCCTGGCCATGCTCTGGGATATGAACTGTGTGTATTTAATGCGCAGTTCTTTGCCCAGAAAAGCAAAGGAATTCCCCAGAAGTGCTGGGGGTCACCTGGGGCTGTGTGTGACCCCTGCCAGGACCCCCCTCCTGAGATTCCCAAAACCTCGTGGGTGCCCCACCCTCCACCCCAGGGAAATGCTGACTTTGGGGCAGTCAGGCCCACAGATCTCGGGGGCTTTTCCACTTCTCCCCTTCAATTAAAGCACGTTCTTTTCACCAAAATCCTTAATTACGCAATATTGAACTGCGTTATCGTCATCTGCCCGTGGTTAAAGGGTCTGGGCGTGAGAGGGCTCTTGATGCTCCTGATGTCCCCACCAGCTCTTCAAAATTTTTTCAAAAATTTAAAATGCTTAAGATTTTAAAATTCCGTAATTTCTCACCAACCCAACCCAACCCAACCCAACCCAACCCAACCCAACCTCCAGACCCCACAATTTACTGCCCACCTGCCCATCTTGTGAGTGAGGATGGTGAGGTCCCCCCGTGTCCCCCCTCAATCCCAGACCGGGTTTTTCCTCCCCTTTAGGGATATTTTCAGGAGTTGTCGCCCAGCAGGGACTCAGAGCTGTTCTTTCCCCAGGGCTCTGCTCCGTCACCGCAGCCCCCACCCACCCCTGGCACCCCAGGGCTTCCCCGGGACCCCCAAACCCCCGATGCAGGGTGGGAGCATCCCCAGGGGTTGCTCATTCTCCCCCTCACCCCCTTCCTTGGTGTTTTCAATCGGATTTTAGCTCATTTTCCCCTGCCCAGGGGGTGGGGAGACATCCCAGGATCCCCAGATCCAGCAAGTGGAATTCAGGCTCCCAAACTTTAAGGATTACACAGAATTTTAACAAACACCCCCAAATCTCCCAGAATAAAAGGCAAAAAGTCACTCACGCTACTTTTCTTTGTGGGAATGGGTTTGGTTTTTTTTTGCTTTCTTCATTTTCAAGTCCACAAAGCAGCAGCTCAGCCCCAGCTGGAGGTGCCACCCCACCCGCCCCGAGACAAAAAAAAAGCCAAACTCCTTTTAAAGCACTTTTTTTTTCTTTTTTTATTGATTTCATTGAAAACAGAACAAGAAAATGATCAGAGCCAAAAGGCTGCTCCTTTAAAACTGTCAAAAACATTAACAGAAAAAAAATAATAATAATAAACATGATGGCATTATGAATGTTCTAGAAGAGATGAACAAAAAAAAAAAAAACTTGTTACTGCACTAATTACAGTATTTAAAGATATATGCAAAAAAAAAAAAAAATTAAGATAATGACCTGCCCAGCCACCACACAAAAGGTGATGGCAAATTTATTCACACTACAATACTAACAATTTAAAAAAAGTTTTGTTTTTTTCCTGCATTTTTATACTAAAATCACTTTGTTCTTTTTATACAATTGATAAGTTTATATTCACGTGGTGAGCAAAAATCACACCAGAATCAGCACCGTTTTGTTTTGTGGTTTCTTTTTGTCGTCGTTTTGGTTTTTTTTGTTTTTTTTGTGGGTTTTTTTTTGTTTTTTTTTTTAGCTTTTTTTTTAATTTTTTTTTTTTTTAATGCTTGTCCCCGATGTTTCAATAATGGTAAAAAATAAATCAGTTCATTGAAACCTCATAGCGTGTGGCTTAAAAATCAATCCAAGGTGCCCAGCGTGGAGCAAAGGGATGGGATCAGACGAGCTGGTGGCATCTGGGAGCTTCTCACCGTGACACATCTGTCCACCCCAGCCAGTCCAGATTCTCTATAATATATATATCATTCACTTTATCTTTAAAAAAAGGGGGGGAAAACTGGATTCCTTTAGGAATTAGTGTCTTGTAAAATCCTCTTCAGCCTTCCCTCTCTAAAACCACTCGTGGGACAGGGCGAGGGGAATTCCTTCACGGAGGAACCCAACACTGAGACAGGAGCAGGGCGTGGGCCAGAGCTGGTTTGAACGGAGAAAATCCAGGAGGGAGAGAGCCAGGGATCACAGGGATGGGAGGGATTCTGGGTTTCTTCTCATCAGATGAGAAAAAAGCCGTGGGGGTCGGAGAGAATTGAGGGTATTTGTAGGAAATACCCTCGTTGGGAAGGGCCCCACCACAACGTCCTGCGAGATGGGGGAGGAATTATTCATTTATAGATTAAAAACACAAAAAAAAAAAAAAAAAACCAAAAAAAAAAAAACCAACCAAAAAANNAAAAAAAAACAACCAACCAAAAAACCAACCAAACCAACAAAAAAACCAACCAGCAGAACCCACCCCGGGGCTGTGCCAAGCAAACCCAGAGGCAGCACCTCCCGCTCCCTCCCCACTCCCCACGTCCCATCGAGCATCCAGAGTTTATTGGGGTGAGCTGGAGATGTCTGGGCGGGAGGGATCCGGGCGTGAGCGGCGTTCCGAGGACGGGCGGCTCTCCCTGGGCTCTGCCAACACCCAGCACGGTCACACACGGAGGCCAGGACAGCTCGGGGGGCAAAAAAAAATGCAACAGCCGCCCCTGCACACGCAGCTGTGAAAGCCAGCAGCTTCCCAGGAGCAGGGAGGGAGAACAACATCAGGAGGAGGGATTTGCTTTCACTCATTCCTCAAGTAACAGTCGGTGGCACAGCCCTAAGTGTCACAAACCCTTGGCTTTCCTTGAGCGGGGGGGTTTTTATTTTCTTTTTTTTTTTTTTTTTTTTTTTTTTTTAAAATTTTTTTGGTGGTTTTGGTTTGGTTTTTTTTTTTTTTTTTTTTTTTTTTTTTTTTTTTTTAAATGGAAATTCATTCAGACAGTATGTGAATCTCTAGGGTTCCGAGCAGTCCGTCTGGGGGCCTCAAAAGGGGCCAGCGGCCGTGGCGGAGCTGGTGTCGGGGAGCCCGTTCTCCTGCGTGTCCTGGGCCGAGGTGCTCGCCTGCCGCTGGGCCAGCGCTGAGCTCGAGTGTTTGCACTTGGGTGAACCGCACTGACAGCTGAAGAATTTGCCTTTGATGTCCCAGAACCTGTCCCCGTAGTCAAAGCTGCAAGAGAGAGACACAGGAGGGGTCAGGGGTTGGCAGCAGCAATGGGGGCTGAGGGGGCACGGGCAGGGCTCGGTGCTGCCGGGATTTCAGAGCCCTGGGATGGTTTGGGGTGGAGGGACCTGGAAGATCATCCCATCCCATGGGCTGGGACAGCTTCCACTGGAGCTGCATCCAGCCTGGCCTTGGGCACTGCCAGGGGCACCCACGGCTTCTCTGGGCACCCTGGGCCAGGGCCTGCCCACCCTCAGTGTTAATGATTTCAATCTAATCTAATCTAATCTAATCTAATCTAATCTAATCTAATCTATCTGTCTCTGTCACTCTGAAGCCATTCCCTGTGTCCTGTCCCTCCATCCCTTGTCCCCAGTCCCTCTCCAGCTCTCCTGGAGCTCCTTCAGGCTCTGCCAGGGGCTCTGAGCTCTCCCTGGATCCTTCTCCTCTCTGGGTGAGCACCCCCAGCTCTCCCAGCCTGGCTCCAGCTCTGGAGCAGCTCTGGAGCCTCCTCTGGGCTCTCTCCAGCAGCTCCAGGTCCCCCCGTGCTGGGGCAGCTCTGCAGGTGGGGTCTCGGGTCAGCCCAGGGCACGGGGGGTTCAGAGCTCCCAGATCTCACAGCCAGGCCAGGCTGAGCCTGGGGCTCGGCAAACTCCAGGGGGATCCCCGAGGGACCCTGGGGACACAAAGGGACGGGGTGGCCCAGCTGGGGAGCAGCAGATCTCTCGTCCCCACCCTGTCCCCTCCCCGGGGCACGTACCCGATCTCCTCTCCAGCCTCTATGTGCCGGGTGCTGAAGAAGGCGATCCTGGGGAAGCGCAGGTCCTGGTGGGACATGAACACCCGCACCGGGATGAGGTTGGGCTCGCACAGGTGGTTGATGAAGCGGCTGATGTTGCCATAGAAACGGGCATCGATGCAGTAAACCTCTCCATCCTGGGGGGAAAGGGGGCAGATGTCGTTAGGGCACGCTGGGGTTGGGATTTCCCGCATTCCATACAGGATTCCATTCCTGCCATCGCTGCTCCAGAGAGCTCCGGAACAGCCGGGCCAGGGCACTCACCGAGGCTTTCAAAGGACTCAAAACACACACACACACACTTTGGTAGTCAATTTATATTCAACAGCACCCTGAAAACAGAGTTTTCTGCACAGCACTCTGCCCCCACCAGCCCAAAGAGCTGTAAAAACGCCCGTGACAGTGGCACACCAGTTCTCCCAGTCCAGTTCGGGATTGATTTCCAGTGCAGACACCTTATGGGGACCAGCCCTGGATAGGGGAACAGGTGTCTGTTCTGTCCTCTAATTGAACATGACAGCTTGGAAACACAAAGCCAGAGCCTCGAGAAAACACAGGGCTCTGCAGATAAGAGTGAAAGTGAGAACACAGAAATTCCCTTTGCAGAGAGCCCAGGGAGCAGTAATACTTTGTTTTCCTTGAAAATAAAAGAACCCCCCTCAGGGCTTTTTTATTCCAGCAGAGAATGACTGTGCAAAGCAGAGGCTTTAATTACAGAAGCTAATTTCAGTTGCAAAGAGGCCAAAAGCAAAAGGATCCATTAGTGGTGCTCCAAGTCCCTTTTGGACAAGCACCTGGCATCGTTAATGGATGAGCTGTGCCAGGTCACACCCAGGGGTGCAGGAGCCCAGGAAAACATCCCAACGGCACCCCAAGGGCCTGGGGCGCTCACGGTGGTGCTGGCTCTGATTTCAGAAATCAGAGATTTCACTCGCTCCTTTGGGAATGCCATGGTGGGGCAGGATGGAAGCACCCACAGCAGGACCTGGAGCACTCAGGGACCACCTCACACGAGGCTGGGGGGGACAGGAAGGACAGAAATGCCAATCCAAGCACTCTCACGGCAGCACAAGTCCATTCAGGCCATTCCTTGAGACACAGCAGGAGCTCGAGGCCACTCCAGAGCAGGATCCACACCCTGGGCAATCCCCCACCACCCTGGAGGACACAGGACCCCCTGGCTGTGCCCTGCCCTTCTCTGCCCAGCCTGATGGGCAGCTTTAACCACCCCTCCGGGGTTTGGAGCCTGGTTTTCTACAGATGGCCCACCCTGGGATCCCTCCTTGCTTCCCTAAGGCTTCCCAAGAGCCAGCACAGAGATTCTCCCCCAGGGCTGCCAGCCAGGACTAACCAAGAGGGAGGGCAGGGCCCAGGTGGGCTCTTGTTCAAAAATGCACAAACCAGGCTGAAGTCCCTTTCAAATTCTTAATTACAGTCTGACCCCCTGTTTTCAGACCAGACTCATTATTTGTCTTTTTTCAGTTTTTCGGTGTGTGCTGCTTTTAAGAAAAGGACAAAAAATAAAGCAAAGCTTCTTTGTCATGAGCTGATGACAGAAACAGGCAGTGTTTGACAGCCTTCCTTGGAAGCCACCCCACTCCTCTGAGTCCCCAGCTCACCTTTTCTCACTTCTCCTTTCCCAGGGGAAGTCTGGAGTCATGGCCTTGCTTAAAACTTGCAGATTGTACTTTGCAAAGCGGAATTTCTGCTCTGAGAGCCCTCACAGAGCAGTGCAGGGGAACAAGCAGCAGAAGAGCCCCAGGCCTCTGCCAGGGTATCTGATGGATCCTTTATGAGCCAACAGGGTTTGTTGGGGGCTTTTTTTTTAATCTTTCAGCTCATCATCATTTTATGAAGAACTCCCAGAGCTGCCAATCACCAGGCGTAGTTGCATTGTTTTAGGATTTTCCTTTCTCTCTCATGGAGAATACAGATAAACTGTACTTTCTTAATCTCTGTGTTTTGTGTTAGAGGTGTACAAGCCATAACCAATAGGTCTTTGGGGCTGGATTGTCTTTGGCCAATAGACAATTGTTTATTACTGGGTATAAAAAGAACTTCTTGTAAATAAAACCTTCTTCTTCGCCATCTTGAAGCCTGTCTGCCTGACCTCTCTACCTGCTTCCAGAAATCCCACCAACAACAGAAAAGCAAACCATAACCAGGTGCCAGGTGGAGAGCACCAAAACCTGGATAACCAGCCCCAGGATGCTCCAAGGGGTGTGAGAGAAGAGCGTTTTGCTCAAAATCAGTGCAGGCAGCACATGCTGGTTCTGCTGCCCTTTGAGCCAGCCCTAAGCCTCACCTCAACCACACTTCCACTAAAATGCAGCTCTCTGCGGGTTTTTCTGTCCATCAGGATGGAGACAAACACCTTGTGGGTCCTTTTAGGGAGACAAGACCTCGGGTTTGTCTCTCACAGTACCTTGTTGTCCAGGTCGAAGAGGTAGGAGTCCTCCTCACGGACATCGGCCTCGGAGTCAGAGATCAGCTCCCCAACGTACCTGCAGGCACAGGACAGGTGGGAATGAGGCTCCTGTGATCGGTACACATCTCTTTTGGGAAGGGAGGAACAAAGGGGGCAGCCCAGCCACACAGGGCAAGCACAGCAACAGGGCTGGGCCACTCCGAGCCACCCAGGCAAGCAGGGCTCTGCCAACTCAGGGCGGCTCCAAATTCCATCTTCCCAGAGCAACACTTCAGTAATATTCAACATTACTTTAATAATATTAAAACCACTTTAATAGTAAAAAATAATTTCTGTTTTTCCCGAGGACTAAGTTTCCTTTTGCAAATCTCTTTGTTGGTCAAGACCAACCCATGAAGCCAATTCCCCTGAAGTTCCTGGTCAGACTCAGGTCTCCCATCACCACTGCAGGGCTCGTGCTGTTCACACCCCAAAAGAAAACACTTCTGTTTGCCCCTCCTGTATTTTCCAGGGTATTTTGAGTAATTTCAGAGTACATATCATTAAAAGTCTTAGTTCCAACCTAACCTGGCAGGATCCCCGGAAGGATCTGGGCTCCTTTCTCAATCCCTCCTGAACCAGAATAAATCCGAGCTGTGATCCCAGCCACAACCACCCTGCTGTAAAACCAGGTGTAAGGCAGGGAACAAGCAGCTCCTTCAAGCAGAATGAAGCAGGTGCTGCATGGCCTGGGCTTGCTGAGAAGGACTGAACACACCCCACCTTTCACAGCCACAGAGGGCTGGGGTTGATGAAAACCCTTTTTGCAGGAGTCCCCATGGCATTGGTGGAACATGTGTCTCCATTCTAAATTTTCTGGACTGTCAAGGTTCAACACTTCCTGCCCTGAGCTGCTTGTAGGCAAAGAGTCAGAGGGGAGGGGCTGAGGGAGGATGTGAGAGAAGAAGCAAGAGCACAGCAGCTTTTCAAGTGTCCAAGAACAGAGTTTGGAGTAACCTGGGACAGTGGAAGGGGTCCCTGCCCATGCAGGAGGTGGAATGAGATGGGATTGAAGGTCCCCCCCAGCCCAAAGCAGCCTGTGTTTCTGAGGTTTTGGTATGTAAGTGCTCCCAGCCTGCAATGAAACACTCATTAATGGCAAGCAAAGAATTCACCACATGAATAAATACCCTCTGCAGCACCAACAGAACTCCTCCCGTGGCCAGCAGCCGCTCTCACAGCATTCCTGCAGCTCTCAGAACACTGCAAGTGTTAAACAACTGCCTGCAGGCCCCCGGGGGCTCAAGGCAGCGTTCCCAGGCTGGGGAGGAGAGCCAGGAACACGAACCTGGAGAGGATCCCTGCGCTCTGAGAGCAGGCATTGCTTGGCTGCAGCTCCCAAGTGGGAACGATGTGGCTGAGCTGCTCCCCCAGAGCCTCCTTTCTGCCCTCATTGCTCTACTACTGGAAATGACCCACTCCTTGCAGCCTAAAGCATAGGAAGGTGGCCAGAGAGGGAAAGAAATCGCTGTGAAAGGCCCAGCAGGCAGCAGCAGCTGAGAACAGCTGAATAATTCTGCCCAGAAAGGCCCTGTGCTCAGGGACAGCCACTGCAGGTTTATAATTCCATCAAATAAAATACCACAATCTAATTAAAAATTGTTGGTTTAATGCTCCTTTAAAGACTATTCCTGTAACTCATTTCCTTTCCAAGGCTGTTTACAGATACAAATGGGTCCCTGATTTTCCAGGTCCAAAGTCAGCAAAGGATGTGCAAGGGGTGCACGTTCCTACCCAGAAAAGAGCAGGAGCCCTTTCATTTCAAACTGCTGTGGTCAGAGCAGGGCCTTTCCTCCCAGCAGGATGTTCAGCTCACTGATGGCAAGGAACTCCATCCCAGAGCTCTACAGGGCCACTCATCACTGCTCAAACAGGTTGGACTTGATCTTGGAGGTCTTTTCCAACCTTCATTCTGTGACCAGAGGTCACCCCAAGCAAAAATCGGGAGCAACAAGCAGTCCCCAGCAGGGGCTCCAGTGTTTTCCATGGGATGTGGGAGACAGGAGACCACACCTGGCTGAAGGTGTGGCTAAAACACCTGGCTTGATGTAATCGGTGCCTTCCAAAAGCATTTCTGTAACAGAAAGTAAATATTCCAAAAAACACACAATGGGTGCAAAAGGAACAGACCAGGTCCTCTGGTTTCTGCATCCCACCGATTCCCAGCCTCTCCAACAACAGTGAGCACCAGCTGAGCTGTGTCCAGAACGAGCAGCTCCACCACCTCCCAATGAAACATGAACAGAACAGATTCACCCCAACCCACAGCAGCACAAAACGAGCTGTGGAGAAATGGCTCGAAGAGCAAGGCGGCCATGGAATGCTGGAGTCTGTGTCTGTGCAGAGTTTGCCCCTGCAGAGCACAGAAAGGGCATTGTGCGAGCAGAAGGCAGAATTTTGAATTCTGGTTTCTGCATCCCACCGATTCCCAGCCTCTCCAACAACAGTGAGCACCAGTTGTGCTGTTTCCAGAAGGAGCAGCTCCACCACCTCCCAACGAAACATGAACAGAACAGATTCACCCCAACCCACAGCAGCACAAAACGAGCATCAGCAGCTTCTGAACAGCAACAGAGCCCAAGGATGGGGAAAGGTGCACGTGAGCGCAGCCCCGAGGAGCCTGAAAGCTCCGGGGGAGCCCCAGGGGACAGGAGGTGACACTGCCACACCTCCCCTGGCCAAGCTGCTGCTTCCAGGGCTGCACTGAAGGACAGGAGGCACTGGAGAGTCACAGGATCATCGAGGTTGGGGAGACCCTCAGGATGGTCGAGTCCAATCCAGCACCACCACAATCGCCCCAAACTGTGTCTCCAGGTGCCTTTTGAACACTTCCAGAGGTGGGGACTCCAACAGCTCCCTGGGCAGCTCATTCCAACGCCTGGCCAGGCCTTCAGCAAAAAGACATTTTCATATCTTTGACCTGAACCTCCCCTGCTGCAACTTGAGGCTGTTCCCTCTCCTCCTGTCCCTGTTCCCTGGGAGCAGAGCCCGACCCCCCCGGCTGTCCCCTCCTGTCAGGAGCTGTGCAGAGCCACAAGGTCCCCCCTGAGCCTCCTTTGCTCCAGGCTGAGCCCTTTCCCAGCTCCCTCAGCCACTTCTGGTGCCCATGAAGAGTTATGGAATAAAGTTTACACCAGCACAATTATCCTTCCAAAGCAGAGCAATAACCTCTGGGCAAAGAAATGTGCACTCAGGGCTCCAATCCAGATGTTTAACACAAAATGCTCTCCCAGAGGAGCTGATCCCGGGATCTGCTGTGTCCTGGCAGCCCCGAGCACTGCCAGCACTGGGGCTGCTTTCCAGAGAGGAGGAAAAGCAGGAACCAGACCTATGGGCTGCTCATGAAGAATCACAGGAAGGACATCAGTGCAGCTGGCTGGAGGAGCAGAGGGCTTTGAGTGAGTAAATGATGGAAAAGGAGGAATGTGTGTGGGCAAGGCATTAATTAGCTCAGCTGTTCGGCAGACAGCTCATTTAGATAACGAAGATAGTGCCTAGCACTGACACGGTGTCAGCAGCTCCCGGCAGAGCCAGGCTGTGCTACCTGCACCCCATGTGCTCTGCAGTGCCCGTGTTCACCAGCCCTTCCTCCCTGCGCTGCCTGCTCCTCCTGTGCTGGCATTCCCGCAGGATTTGGGGAAGGCACTGCCTTTTCTCCCTGGGAGCAGCTCACTCACAGCTCTGGCTTGTCCCTGGGCCGGGCACCAGGACACCAAACCTTCGGTACTTGTGGAAAGCCCTGCACGAGGACAGGCCTGAGCCACTCCCCACAAACAGCAGCTTTTGGCTTTGTCTCTAAAAAAATATGACAGCAGCTGGCAGCTCCTGACATGGAAGAAATTCTTGGCCAATTCACTGCAGAATTATCTTTTCCTTTATTTTTTCTTCTAAATACTGCAATAATCTTCCTAAATCCCCCACCTCAGTTCCATAACACATCAATAACTAGTTTTAAAAACCTCCAGCATATATTTCCATGATGGAGATGAGTCCAGCCTTATTTAGAAGGTCCTCACTCACTGTTGTACTGCAATGAAGAGAACACTTTCCAAACTACTTAATAAAGTACATATTCCACTTTAAAGCCTAAAACTGTGGGGTCTGATGACAGGTTTTTCACTTGACATAAATCTGAACATTTCTGTACCTAAGTACTTTATTGAGTCAGGGCCAAAACACGTGCTTGACCCCAAGCACTTCACTGTTTTGCTGAATCAGACTAAAGCCAGAGTTGGGACACTGGAAAATCTCTGGAGAAGCCAGGATCGAAGCAGAGAAAGTTCTTCCAAACTGCCCTGGCCTGCAGTGTCCCACAGCCATGGCAAACACGTGAGCTGAGCACGTTTGCAGCACAACCCGAATGTGGTTTTGCCCCATCACTTGTGTTTCAAAGGGGGAAGAGCTGAGCACAGACCCCAACAGGACAGGGAGGGGTGGAGAGCAGGAAAAGGAGAAATGGAGCAGGAAGTGCAGTCAGGAAACCTCTGGCAGAGGGCAGGGAGCTGGGCTCCGTGCCAGTTTGATTTGCATGAAAACCTCTCCTTAAAGAGCAAAGCACGTGGGCCCTGACGAAGGGCTGGGTTTGGGAAGAGCTGGGATTGCTGGGCTGATGGAAGCTGAACTTAGTGCTGGATTTGGGAAGAGCTGGGATTGCTGGGCTGATGGAAGCTGCACAATTTATTCCAGGATTTGGGAAATGCCAGGATTACTGGGCTGATGAAGCTGCACAAC